>PVJN01017688.1:0-40214 GCA_004026805.1 Lasiurus borealis
CTAACCCCTCCTCTCTGGGCAGGACCCCGATGGTTGGTGTGACCTGAGTAAATTTGACCTCCCCGAGGAGCCGTCCCCAGAGGGCAGCATCCACAGCAGCCCGGAGCAGCCACAGCCATCGCAGTGGCCGGCCCCTTCGCCTCGCCAGTCTATCGCCCCGGGGCCCAGCGTGACCGAGTACCGCCTGGACGGCCACACCATCTCAGACTTGAGCCGGGGCAGCCGGGGCGAGCTGATCCCCATTTCCCCCAGCACTGAAGTGGGGGGCTTGGGCATTGGCACCCCGCCTTCCATGCTCAAGCGGCAGAAGAAGAGGCGTGTCGCCCTGTCCCCTGTCACAGAGAATAGCGCCAGTGTGTCCTTCCTGGACTCCTGCAACAGCCTCACCCCCAAGAGCACACCCGTCAAGACCTTGCCCTTCTCGCCCTCCCAGGTATGTGGACTCCACCCCAACTGCTCCCTGGGTTTTGTTTGCAGACTCCCAGTTCCCAGTGCAGGGCCTTGCATGCAGGCACATGTACTCCTGGGTTGTCTGCCATGTGGGAGGGCTGGCGATAAAGGGTGAGCAGACATAGGCCTGGCTTTCCCTCATGAAGCTTACATTCTGACAGGAAGACCAGTTAATAAAACAAAGACCCAAGTACACATGGTAAATGGAATGAAGGAAATGGCTTTTGCTGCATCTTGTCTGGGGGAGGGAGTCATCCAGGAAGGCTTCCATGAAGAGGAGGAATTGCTTGAGCTGAGGGTAGTAAGTGGGTGGTAACTGGGCAAAAGAATCAATTTATTGAGCACCTGTTTCTTATCGGCTTCTTTGTCACTGGGGAGCAGAGGTGGAAAGGACAGCCCTGCCCTTGAAGAAAGCAGTTAGTATTGGGCACAGGCTGGTGATGAATGAGCTGATGCAGATTGTCGTGTGGAGAGAGCTCTGGTGATAGCATTGAGAGTTTACTGTGTTCTGAGTACTGCTCAGGAAGGGCCTTGTCTTTCCTAGAGGTGGGGCGGGGGATAGGCTTTCTGGAGAATGGTGTCTGAACTAATGTGCAGAGATGGGGAGGGTGAGTGAGTGAGTGAGAAGTCCAGAGCTAGGAGGGATTGGGCGGTGGGGAGTGGCATGGGGGCAGGAGCCTTGGAGGGCCTTAGGTGTATCTGAGGGGTATGTACTGCCCTGGGGACTGGGGGTGGGAGAGAATGGGGCGACGGCTTTGTGAGGATGCAATGGAGGGGTGAGGGAGAGGCAGTTCTTAAGAGTTCCCATGTCCTGGACAAGAACAGGGTGTGTGGAGGCTCCTTCCCCGTGGAGAGGATGTGAGAGAAAGCAAGGCCAGAGATGGTGTGTTTCAGGAGGCCACACCATCATCTGCAGTAGGGGATTGAGGCCAGGCCCACTGTTGGGGATGCTTGTTTTTCCAAGAGAGCTCTGTGTTCGCCTGCTAGAGCTGCCTTAACAAAGTACCACACACTATGTTGCTTAGCAGAAGTTCATTTGCTCAGTTCTGGAAGGTCTGGGCAGGGTTGGTTCCTTCTGAGGCCTCTTGCTTTGGCTTGCAGAGAGCTGACTTGTCCCTGTGTCTTCACATGGTCTTCTTCTGGGTAGGTCTGGATCATAATCTCTGTCTTCTCATAATCTATTCCCTCTTCTAATCTAAAGGCACCAGTCTTATTGGATTAGGGCCCACCCATGTGACCTTATGTTAACTTAGTTATTTCTTTAAAGGCTGTACCTCCAAATATAGTCACAGTCATGTGACTTCAACATATAAATTTGGGAAAGCACATTTAGCCCATATTGGACCCCAAGTGAGGACTACGCGCTAGAGAAGGACGATAGCAGAGCCTTGAGCTGCCCAAGCAGCAGCCCAGGATGGTGGGATGGGTGGCTGCCTTGCCCCGGGAACCCCGCACAGGGCGGTGGGCATGAGGCTGCAGATGGACCTAAACTACCAGGGCAGAGACGGAGAAGGGAATGCTTCAGACCTGGCTCCGATCTGGATTTAAGTCCTGAAGTCACAAGTCCAACTTCCTCTAAACCTGTTTTCTTATTTAAAAAGGGGTTCACAATAGTACCTACACCTCAGAGGGTCTGAGAACAGGAAGTTCTTGGTGTAAAGTGTGTAGCTCTGACAGAGAAGGTACTTTTTAATGCCAACATCAGCACTGCTGCCCGCCATGGCTGCCCACTGTCCATTACAGGTCCTTTAAGAGCTGTTCCCACACCGTCTGTGTTCTTTGTCCTAAGGGCACCGTCAGCAGCCTGGCAAAAGTGGGGGCAGAAATTTTCTTTATCGTTGATAAGACTCAAAGTGGTCAAACTTATAAAAGCTGTACTTGTTCAGAACCATCATCAACCAAGTTTATCACTGGCCATGACAAGCCAGTGACACATGAACCTACCGGGTGGGCGCCTGCCGATCTGCGCCTGGCTGGAGGGGAGTCTCCCGTATCAGGGAAACCTCTGTCAGCAGACATGGGTGGAGGAAGGGAGTGTCTGGAGGTCCTCGTCCCACCTGCAGGTCACCCATTTGTCTTGTTTCCTTTGTCTTCCCTGCAGTTTTTGAACTTCTGGAACAAGCAGGACACACTGGAGCTGGAGAGCCCCTCGCTGACATCCACCCCCGTGTGCAGCCAGAAGGTGGTGGTCACCACGCCCCTGCACCGGGACAAGACGCCCCTGCACCAGAAACACACTGCGTGAGTGCTGTGACGTGTCCCCCTCCCCCCCTTCCCCCCCCCCTCCCCCCCCCCCCCCCCCCCCCCCGTCAGGTCCAGGAGTGTAGGACCTGTCCCTCCCCCAGCAGGGCCGGGGCCAGGATCACTGGTGGGGAAAGGGCATCCTTGCAAAAAACACCCGAGAATCTATTACGGGAAGGCAGCTCCTGGCCACCACGCCTCTTCATTTTTGTCAGGATAGTCTGGTGCTTTACCATTGCTCTGATTCTTCTTATATTTTAATCTGGTGGTTCTCTACTCTTGAAAATGGAGAGGGTCCAAATTGCCATAAAAAACTTAATCTCTTTATGCATTTCAAGCACAAATCCACTGTTTGAGTATCCCTATGTGGAGGACGGAAGTGCCCTCAGTTCTGTCTGCTAAGTTGGAAGTGAAGGCTGCATCCGCCTTCCAAGCCCAGACAGCTTATAGACCTCCTTGTATATTCATGATTCTTTTTTCTTTTTAAGTGTTAGAAATTTTATTACAGTTAACATTCCACAAGGTCATATTCCTACAAATCAAACTGAAGAAATTCCAAGCACTCAAACTGTCATTTCTGGTAACATTTGGTCTTTCATTGCAAATGTCAGAAATGGAATTGTTTTAAGATAAGAAGTTTTTGGCAAGTCAAACCTGCTGTCCATTCGTGTTAGGTCAGAAAGCTATTGTCTTCATCCACTTCATGAAACCCATGTTAAAGTAACCCTGTCTTGGTGGAATAGTGTCACACCCTTGTTGTGGTAACCCACTTTCCTCTTCTCCCCATAGTGGACATTTCTCACTGGCAGGGTCCATGGGAGACTCCACGCTGACTGGGTGTAAAGGCTCCCACCAATATCTATTAGCTATTCAGTCCCAAGACTCACATTTTTGCTATATGAAATACAAACTTTTGCAAAGATTTTTTTCTCTCCTTTTTTTAAATGTTTTTGATTTTTAGAAAGAGAGGAAGTGGGAGGGACAGAAACAGGGATGAGAGAGGAACATTATCGATGAGTAACCTGCTTGCCCCCAACCAGGGAGAAGCTTGCATTCCGGTGACCTCATGGTTGATGGTTCGATGCTCAATCACTAAACCACATTGGCAGGGCACAGAGATTTTCTTTATCATTGATAAAACTCAAAATGGCCAAACTCTTATAAAAGCTGTACTTGTTCAGAACCATCATCAACCAAGTTTAATTTTAATCTTGTTAAATCTGAGCCCTTCAGCAGATATGCTGCGACCACAGAAGGAAGTGACACTTCTTTTTCTCCTTTTTCTTCTCAACTATGTTCCTGCTGCTCCAACGTCTCTATTTTCCCCCACACAAAGATCTCCGTGCTCTTCGCTCTGTAGGTCCTTACTTCCACCTGGGGGTGGGTTCCTTCTGTAGCAGGCCATCTTTGGACGTTCTTTAGTGAGTGATGAATTCTTGCAGCTTTTGTGTAGCTGAAAAGTTGCCTTAATTTTTGAAAGCGATTTTTGCTGGGTATAGAATTCTGGGTGACAGTCCTGTCTCCCCCTCCTCTGCCCCCTCCTCTCCCGCCTCCGTTTTCTGCTGTTTCCCCTGGCTTCCAGAATTGCATTTCTTCCATCTCATGTTCCCTTTCTGTCAGCCTCCCTCAGTTCTCTCACAGGCTTGTCCTGTCAGCTCTTGCTGACACAGTGACCTCAGGAGTTTCTAGAATTCTCACATTTGTTGTAAAAGTGCTGTGTCTCACATAGATGTTGGGGCCATGTCTCAGATTCATTCCTTTGAGCTGCGGTTAGACTGTGAGGTGTTTCCTTTTGACAGAGGGCTCTGTGTGTATCTGGGGTGGGATGTAACAAGGATATGGGAACCGATTGACTGGGTGACCCTGTCTAATCTCTCAGTTCTAAGGAAGGAAGAAAGGAACGGTTTGCACTTTCTAGCTTTTTACTTCTCTGTGAATGGCTGGCAGGCCCGGGGAAGTGGCTGGAGCAGCAGCCCCAGGCAGCCGTGTCTAGGATTGGCCACTGCCCCCGAGTTCTGGATAATCTGGGGGTGTTTCTCCTGTCCTTGGACCCGCCCCAGGGAGGCTGTGGGAGTCGGCTGTGGTGATGCCTCCTGTTGACTAAGGTCACACAGGCCTCGTGCAGGTGGAGTCTGGCACTTGCCATCTGCCGAGGTTTGCCCACAACCAGCGGCCCGGCCGGGAGGCGCCTCTTCTGTCCCTTCCCCAGCAGGCTTTTCCGTCGCAGGCAGAAATCACACATTGCTGGGGCCACATGTGCTAGAAGCTTCCTAGTGTTTCTGCCTGTGGACCGGCCCTGCCTAGGTTTCTCTCTGCTAAAGCTTTCCCTCCACGTTTCTGTCCCCACTGTGGTCCTTCTGAGGAGACTGGGGAAGATGGTAAGTTCAGCATGTGTGTTCGCCTCACATCTCACACCTGGTGTCTGCCCAGCCTTTCCCTAACGACGCTGTTGCCACTGGATCTCCAAAGAGGTGGGGGAGGCACACCACCTCCAGGATGCCCTCCTCCCCCGTTCCCCCCGCCCTCCCTTGCAGGCCACAGCCTTCTGTGTTTTATGGAAAACCCTCATTGTAGACTCATGACCATGCAGCACTCTCAGCCATTCTTTTACCCACCTGGGTCTCCAGGACCCGCTAGCCTCTTTCCTGTTCCCGGGGATGGCTCCTTCCTCTCAGTCCCCGATGAAGACCCTCTCGGGTTGGGAGGTGGGTGGGCCAGTGCCAGAGGACAGGGGCCTGTGTGTGGGTTTCCTCCCTGTCGCCACGGCCAGAGGTCCAGGTGGAGGGGGGCTGGGGGGGCGTCTGGTGACTGTCCCCAACCCTGTCACTAAACCTCCTTCCTGGCCCTGGCAGGTTTGTAACCCCAGATCAGAAGTACTCCATGGACAACACTCCCCATACACCAACCCCGTTCAAGAACGCTCTGGAGAAGTACGGACCACTAAAGCCCCTGGTATGTGGCCTGGGCAGGTCTGTGTGTGTGGGCCCGTGTTCACAGAGCCCGCTCCCAAGTCTCATTGGGTTCTTCCAGCAGCTCTGGGAAATGTCAGCTATCCTAATTTTACAAATGGGGGAACTGAGCTGGGTTATTCATCAGTTCCTCAGACCTGAGCACCTACTACGTGCCAGGCCAGCACTGGCTGGTTTTGGAGACACGGCTTCACAGCATCCTGGTGAGGCTCAGAGTATGGGATGGTGGAGGAGGAGGACACTGAACACATGAACTCATAAGTAACTAAATACTTCCAGCCCATTGTACATGCTGGAAGAAAACGGGAAGGTGCTGGAACAGAGGGGGACTTGCTCAGATGTTAGGACTAATTTGGGGGTGTTGGAAATTATTCCCTCTAGCCGAAGCCTTTTGCCTAACTGCTGGTTCTTTCCAAAACCTGGGAAAGCCACTCCTGGGTAGGCTGGAGATAGCCAGTGAGGACACTCCACCAGCTCCCCCTGCCCCTCCCAGTCATCACATGGCCATGCTTTTCCAATGACAAGACAGCTGGCACCTGGGGCTCTGAGACGGGCAGTGTTCAGTTGGAGAGAAGGCTGGTCGCAGAGAAGCGCTGGGCCTGTGAGCAGTCTGCAGCACCCCCCCCCCCTCCGGCTTCCTCTCCCCTCCCTGTGTGGGGTCCTCAAGAAGGCCTGGCAGGGGGCCTGTGGTGTCCCGTCCTGTGGTGCAGCTGATGGAGTTAAAGGGGCCAAGGCCAGGGTCAGTGAGCTCTGCCTCACCCGTCCGAGGGGGACTTGGCTCCTGTATCTGCGTGCTCTCCAGACTGGCTTGGGAGGGCCAATCTGCCAGTCTGACCTGGGCAATAAGACAGACAGTGCAGGGGCTCAGGGTGACTTCTGAGGTGTCAGTGCACCCGCCCCTCCCTCTGCTTGGGGCGCTCTCCTTTCTCTGGTCTCTGCTGCCTGAGGCCCGAGAGGTCGCCTGGATCCCCGGTCTTGAGACAGGGGAGTGGAACCCAGCGTGTGCATTAGTGTGGAACAGAGGGGTGAGGGAGTTGGGGCTTTGAGCCAGTCCAGGTTCTGATTCCACGGCAGTGTGTCCGTGGGCCAGGCTCGCCCTCTCAGCCTCCATCCCTACCCTGTGGGAGACGACAGCTGTGTGAGGGCTGCTGTGGTGACCGCCGGGGCACTCCTGCCCCATGGTGGCCCTCGGTACGTTGAGGTCAGTGTCTGCTTGTCCAGGGCAGGGCAGTGAATGGTGTGTGTGTGAGGCCAGGGCCCCAGCACTGCACCTCCTTCCTGCTCGGCCCGGACAGCAGGCGCGTGGCTCTGCCCCGTGTCCGGCAGCGTGGGAGCCTCATGCAGCCCTCTCTGCCCCAGCCCCAGACCCCGCACCTGGAGGAGGACTTGAAGGAGGTGCTGCGCTCCGAGGCCGGCATCGAGCTCACCATGGAGGACCAAGGGAGGCCGGAGAAGCAGAAGAGGAAGGCGGGGGTGAGTGGGCGAGGCGGGCAGTGGGCAGGAGCGAGGGAGAAGAGAGAGGTGGCTGGGAGCGGGTCTGGACAACTGGGGAAAGTGAGGCGTCGGGAAGTACAGCTGCCCCAGACCCTCGCTCCCCCCGAATGGTGATCCATGAGACTGGCCAGGGGGAGGCCTGGGTGTCTGGGGCCTCCCTCTTGGAACTGTCCCTTAGCTGTTCAGCCTTATGTCCCTTCTGCAGTGGGCCCGGCTGGGTGCAGGGGATAGAGCAGTACAGACTCGGGCGAGGCTAAATCTTGGGGTTTAGTGGGCAGAGGTACCCTGGTGATTCGGTGCACGTGGCAGAGAGGGACACGGAGTTTTCCAAGAGAAACCCTTCAGAGGGAGCCGGCCAGCATCTGGGCTGTAGCAGGCTCAGTTCAGGTGAGGTGGAGAGCTGGCCGGCATCTGGTCAGGGACCCCTGCAAGCAGAGGCCGGGGCAGATGCTCTCCCAGGCCAGCCTCTCCCCGCTCCCCTTCCTGTGGTTTCCTGATAGCGGGAGTTCACTGTGCTCCTTTCCCCCGGAGGCTCTCCTCTGAGGAGAGGCAGGAAGATGGGATGGGTCAGGGTGGCAGGTGGAGGTGATGGAGAGCGAGTGAGGGAAGGTGGACAGGCGGCTGGGGGGACCCCTGGCTGGGGCCTCGGGGTATTGTAGGTAGAGAGAACTTGACCCCAGGCCTTCCTGGGCCTCTCCTCTGTGTTTGATGGTGGTTCTGAGCCAGGACTGCACCTATTTGGGGCACACTGCTGGGTTGGGTGCTATTAGAACCAGGGTCTCTCCCTGGTATTAGAGCCTTCCCCCTCTTTTCCCCTTTTTCCCCTCTTTCCCTCCCCGCCCCCGACTTGAGGATAGGAGGTGCAGGGGTTTGATAGAGGGCCAACAGTGGGGTTTATGTCTCCATGTTACTGCCCATGGGTGATGATTTTAGTGGGACTTGGATTATTTGGGGGTCTGTTTTGGGAAGGGGGGTTAGAGACTGGGCATCTGCTGGGACCATTCAGGGGTGAAGAGTGAATGTCTGAGTGATGGTTGGTGTTTGTGTCCTGGCTCCCATTGTAGCATCTGGCAGGATGTGGAATCTTCAGTGGGGCCACTGTTGTGTCCCCCTGAGCCCCTCCAGCACATCCTCTTCAGCGGGGCCCTGAGGGATCCCCAGCCCAGCCCTGACTGCCTCCTTCCTCTCACCCCCCGCCCCCCACCAGCTGCGGCGGAGCCCCATCAAGAAAGTCCGCAAGTCCCTGGCTCTTGACATCGTGGACGAGGATGGGAAGCTGATGATGTCCTCACTGCCCAAGACGCTGTCCTTGGTAAGGGGCTGAGAGACACCGTCCCCGCTGGGGAGCTGCGGAGGCTCTTCTGCCCCGGAGGATGGGCTCTCCCTGGAGGCCTTTGCCTCTGGGGCCCTGAGGCGGAGGCGGGGTCTGGAGGTTCTTGGAAGGGACTTCCCTGGGCTGCTCAGCAGAAAGTTTTATTTACAAGTTGGCTGGAATACTTGTGAAAACCATGGCTCGGTGTCCCCAGCACCTTCACTGGGATCTACCTCATGGGGTGACCCCCGAGAGTCAAGGACAGGCCTGAAGTACAGTCAGGTGGTGGGTGCTCAGCCATGGCTGGATGCTCTCCAGGTCCCAGGCCGACCTCGGGAAGGGGGCTGCTAACTGTACACAGACAAGATCCTCAGAAATCATGCCACAATGTTGATCTCTCGAAGCCGGGGATAGGGCAAGCTGTCTTTCCCGGTGCCCAGTGGGAGACAGTGAGAGGCATGGGGGTCACCATGGAACAGGTTTCCTGAGCAGAGCTTGCAGAGAAACCTCTGTTTGGACTTGGTCCCCTCTAGCCAGACCTGCAGCTGGCATCATAAAGTAATTACTAGAAAGAAAGAACCTTTTGGCAAGTGGTTAAGAGCACAGGATTTGGAGCCGGGAACCTGGGTTGAGTCCCGACCCAGCACTTGTCTCTTAGATCTCTCAAGGCTCTGCGCTCCAGGCCCTGCCTGTGATAAGGGCCTGAGCCCATCAGACTGTCAGGAGGGTAAAGGCCATGCTGAGTGGGTAGACTGGACAAACCTGGGCGCTTTGTGCCGCTCCTCGTGGGTGCTGGTAGACTTGGCATCGCTCTGACTGCCAGGGATCCGGGAGAAACCAGAGTACCCTCGTCTCCACCAGATGCTGGCGGGGAGGAGCCAGCTTCCTGGAAAAGGACCCAACATGATTGAGCATGTGCTGGGTGTGAGCTCTGAAACAGGCACTTTCCAAATAGTGTCTTGGTCTTTATATGATCTCCCCACCTGGAAGAGAAAAGTGGGCTTAGAGGCTCAAGTCGTGCCTCAGGTCGCCACAGCCAGAGGATGTGTGCTGCGGGATGTGACTGTGTATTTTTTGAACATGTGGCAAAATAGTGAGTCTTTCCCTTGGTTTTGATTTCAGCCAACACATGTGCCATCCGGCTCCTCCAGCCTTATCCTGCCGGGCATCAGAGGAGACAACAGCCTGCTCAACCAGGGCTTCCTGCAGGCCAAGCCCGAGAAGCTGGCAGCGGCCCAGAAACCCAGAGGCCACCTACCAGCACCTATCCCTGCCCCTGTGAGTGCTGTTCCCACGGGAGGCACCAGCCTCAGGGGCTTGCCCTGCTGCCCGCTCACCGCAGGGCCTTTGCAAGGGCTGTTGCTTCTGACGGGATTCCTGACCCACTTAGGTTTCAGCTCTCATTCCCGATGCCACTCCCTCAGAGAACCCGCATCGGGCAAACCCGCCACACAAGTCCCCTTTTCACGGCAGGGGTCTCACTCTTCTCCATATTTAGTTCTTAGCACCTGGCTGCCCTTGAGGGTGGAGGCTGTCCTGGTTGCTGCCGTGTGTACACATCTGCACGTGTGAATCCCTCCTGCCCACCTGCATGGCTGTAGGTTTTCTCACATGGAAGCTGGTACCACAGGGGCGCGGTCATGCCTTGTGGTCCAGCCTCCATGCCCAGAGGCAGGAGGGACTTCCCCAGGAAGTTGGAGAAGAGCACAAGGAGCGTGGCTTCCAGGGGGAGAGTCTTAGAAACGGCCCCACCCCAGGCTCACTTCCACCAGGGTTCCCTGGGTGCGCGCCGCTCCTGCCTGATAACCTCCTTGCCTCCTCCCAGATGAGCAGTGCCTGGAAGATGGTGGCCTGTGGAGGGACCAGGGACCAGCTCTTCATGCAGGAGAAAGCCCGGCAGCTCCTGGGCCGCCTGAAGCCCAGCCACACGTCTCGGACCCTCATCTTGTCCTGATGGGCTTGGCAGTCACGAGCCTACTCATGTTTACAGGGGGTTGGGGACAGGCTGGTCTGTGAATGTGAGACCACACTCAGGTGACCGCCTGCAGGGAGCCTGCTGCTGCCAGCCCCTCCCACATCTCTCAGGTGGAGACGCAGGGCCGCCCCTGTCCTGTCTGCAGGCAGCTGTGCTTGCGGCAGATCCGGTGCTAACAGAACAACGTCCTCTTCCCAGGGCCTCGGGGAGCCCCACGCTCTGGTTAGGCCTGGCCTCATCTCAGACCCCTGCTTAGGACCAGGCACAACCTGTGGGTTTCTTCTCACCCTGTTGGTGTGTGTTCTTGAAAGAATAAAGTTGCCTTTTTCCTTGCAATGATGGTGCTACTCTTTCACCACCTGGTGGTCGTTGGTGTGTTTGCAGCAGTAGGTAAAGTGGGCCACAGCTACCTCTTGAAGGCCTTGGAAGGTCCTTTTATCTGATTTTAAGGCTCCCTCTCCAGCATCCTCATTAAGCAGCTGTCTGACCTTTGAACAGATGGGAGAAGTGACTTTCTGACTCAGCAGCCAGCTCCATTGCTGGGATAAGTGGGATGAAAGATTCTGGAATCCAGAGCCATTGTGACTGTGCCCGTATCTTGATTGTTCCCCAGGGCACCTGGCAGCTCTCCCTGGCTCTCCTGGCAGCTGTGGCTACAGTTCTGCCTTTGGATCACCCAGATGTGAATCCGGCTTGGTCACCTCTGTGTGTCTCCTGTTGTGAGCCTGGGAGTACTCGGCTGTGACATGGGGAGAATCCTTAACCTTTCAGAGCTTTTGAAGTGATTGGCCAGAACATACTTGGGGCTCAGAAAATATGGATTCTGGATGATATCACAAAAGCTTTCACATTCCTTTATTTTGCACAATAAACCCTGTCGAGGATTGGTGTCCAGGATTGGTGTCCACTGAGCAGAAGTTATTAAGTGTCCAAGTGAGGACTTGAACCCAGTCTTGGACTTGAAGGCTGCATTGGAATCTGATAGTTTTGAGCCAGGGAAGCAGTGCGGTGCAGTAGAATAAGCTTCAGGTGTAGAGTCAGTTAAAGGCTTTCCATGGAAGTGCAACACATGCCAAGTGAACAACAGCTGGATGAATTCCTACAAAGGACATGTCACCAGAACACAGACAAGAAATAGCACATGACTGGCCCCCCAGAGGGCTTCTCTACACCCGGTCCAGGTTTGCCACCATCTTCCAACACCACAGTTTTGTTTTGCCTGTTTGTGGTTTTAAATTTTTATTTGTATGAGAAACATTGATTGGTTGTTTCTATTTATTGGTCATTCTTTGGCAGATTCTTGTGGGTTCCCTGGCCCAGGATTGAACCTGTAACCTCAGTATGTGCTCTGACTGGGAATTGAACCCTCAACCTTTTGTTGTGCTGGTTGGTGATACAACTATAGGATATTTGTGCTGCATGTAGTTGTGTTCTTTTTTCATACTGAAGCCAAGTTCATTTTCTTCTAAGCCACCTGCCAGAGCCAAGGCCGCTTCATATCTGAATATTGGCAATAAAAAGACTTGCCCCTTAGTGTTGTGGCCAGAACATCTAAAAATACTATCTGCAAGGGACCTGGCCCCAGTGCGGCTCCCCTCTCCTCCCTCTGCCATGCCCGAGGTCCGCTGTTCTAGGACAAGGCTTTTCTGCTAGGCTCCCCTCTGCCAGGAATCCCGCGTAAACTTGGAAAGCTTGCCTGCCGCCCACGGCTGGTGGGTGTGCCTTCACCCAGTCCATTTGCCAGCTCTCCTTTGTCATTCAATCGCTGGCACCCAGCCCAGCACTCGCTTGCTGTGGTCACTGTCAATGCTAACAAGTGTTTTTACGATGGGCCCTGTAGGAGTGTGTCCACAGCAGATGTTTTCTGGAGCCAGGCCCAGTAGAGGCTAGGAATGAGGGCTGGGGAGGGAACAGGTGGCTGAGATCCAGCTCAGGCATATAGAGCAGACATTCCTCTCTTTCTGGCTCCCCTTTCTCCTCTTCCCCCATCCAGGCAGTTTTTCTTGAGCCCCTGCATTTCCTTACTCTTCCTGAAACACCTCGAGTCAGGTCACGAGGGGACAGTAGGTCAAGTTGGGGAACTTACCTCTAGGGCTCTGTCATGACGGTGGACTTCTATTAAAGTGACAGCCTGGAGTGTTATGCTGGGAGTTCTGAGGGTACTGTCCAGGCTCAGGAAAGAGTGCGGTGATTGATTAGTTATGTCTGCTAGGAGCACAGAATGAATTGTAGTGACATGTTTCACATATTTACTATGTCTGGCTTAAGAGTATTGGTTAGTATTGATCAGAATGGAAATGTACTTGATTTAGAGATAAATGAATGTTTTTAAATAGGTGCTAAATCCTTTTACATTTATATGGTTATTGATAAAAAGGACTTTTTCTTCATTAACTCTCCTGACTGATGTTACTGTTCCTTGTACAAGGGCGGGCAAAAGTAGGTTTACAGCTCATATGATAAATAATAAATAACAATACAAGAATAAGTTCTGTCATGTTCTCACAATTGTAAGTCCATAAGTATTTTGAGCCCACGTTTAAAAACTTGACAAGACTCTGGCTCTTGTCATATTACATGGGCAAAATTTGTTTCTACTTGTTCTCATGTTTACTCCTTGCTGCTTGTGTCTCAGGAGGCTGTTGTTTCTGCTAGAAGTTTACCTTTTATTTTGGTTTTGTTTGTCTGACAATGTCTTTATTCCTCCCTCATTGGTAAAAGATATTTGTGATGCATATAATTGTGTTCTTTTCATTTTCCCATATTGAAGCCAAGTTCACTTTTTTCTAACTTCCACTATTTGGCTGAGAATCCAAAATTCCTCTGACACCTAATTTCTTTTGAAGGTAACCAAACTACTTATTCTCATAAATAAATTTCCTTCGTCTTCGGTTTTCCTACAGTGTCACTCTGATGTTGAGCAGTGGTTTCCTTTTTGTTTATTTGTTAGATCTCTTAAATGTGTGGCTTTGTGTCTTCCATTAGTTTTGGAAATACTCAGCCATTGTCTCTTCAAATATTGCTTCTTACCTTATTAATTTCTTCTGAAATAATAGATGTAATCTTCACTGACATTTCAGTGTCCAAAGAAAGTCTCTTGGCTACATCTAACTTCAAGGGTCCAGAAGTACAGTCCTGTCACGTGTGCCGAAGGGGGGATAGGAACTTGGTCAAGAGTCCTAAGAGCGCCCCAACTCACCAGTATTCATTTCCCTTTCTCCCACAAGTACAATGTATTCCCTCCTTGAGGGAGAAGACCCGAGTGAGAGCTTAGCTTAGAGTGGGGGATCAAGGGCTTGGTCATGCTCACTCGGGACTTCTTGGGCTCTGGCAGGACCTCCCTCTGGACTGGTGGGAACTCTAGTGTCTCCAACCACGCTGTCTCCCGTGAGGAACGAGAGGCGCAGGGAGTCCTGCTCTCTGTACCCCCACCACCCACCCCAGGCTCTCTCCTGCTATACTTTGTAAATTGTAACTTCCACACCATTTATGTGACAGAGAGCCTCTTTTCTCCAGTATTGAAGGCACAGTGGCCCTGGCCCTCCCAGGAATTAACAGGTGGTTCAGCATCCGCTCTTACTCATCCCAGAGCCCAGCACGCTGCTTGTCGGCAACACGAATGATGGTTTCATATGCCTGTCCCATAGCCTTTCTCATGCCCATGACCAGGGCTGGCCAGGCTCAGGAATGCAGGCATTTGTAAGTCTGCGAATGGAGGTAATGAAAGCATTTCATCTGTCCTTAAAATCCAGAATAAGGGACAGGGCATTCACTGTTGTCTCTCTTTGCGGCTGAGCACCCATTAGTGCGACAGGCTCACAGGCAGTCCATTAGGAGGAGAGGGAAGGCCCGGCTTGTTAATCCTTCTAATGGGCATCTTGAATGGTCCTCGAGCCGGCAGCCTTCTCCCAGGTCTGCTCTGAGCCTGGGACCTGACAGGTCGCTCACCATGGCAACCGAGGGAGAGAGGGATGCAGACAAACCTGTCTGCACATACATCATGCAAGCGAGGTCAGGTCTGCCTTCCGCTCACTCCCCTTGCACACCGATCATCCTGAGGGGTGCTGCCGACAGGTGGCAATGCAGGCTGGATGGGAGGAGGTCAGAGACATGCTTTCTGGGCAGGAAGGGCTGTGAGCTGGCCAGCCACGCCAGCAGTTACCGTGAGGGATGGAGCCAGAGGAGGATCAGAGTCCCCAGGGGTCTGAGTCCTGCAAGCGTGGAGAGACTTCTCACATCGAGCAGTGCTGCTGCCCCCCCACCTCCCTCCGAGCAGCCCTAGAGGGTGTCCTGGTGGCAGGGAGCCCCGACCTCGCAGGAGGTCCGCTGTTAGGGTTCACACACTGAGTTGAGCCGGCTGCCTCCGCATTTAGCAGTTATATCGCCTCCATGCGCAAGGCCCTGCGAACGTCTCTCCCAGGCATGCCAAACTCACGCAGCGTGTACGTGGCTCGGGTCAGGGTGTCCACTCCCTTTCTGGCTCCTTGTGTCTCCTTGCTTGTGCAGCAGACAGGTGTGGACAGCCTGGGTGGCCCCTCAGTTCTGGCTGTCCCCACGCTGCCCTCCATGGGCCTTTCTTATTCAGCTGCCCTGACCTCCGCCCACTGGGGCTCCCGCCAGCCCCTTGATTTGAGGGCTGCATTTTGAAAAACGTCCGTATTGGGCAGCGCTTCTCCAATTGGACCGGGGACCTTGCCGAGGTACCAGACTGAGAGCCGTTTGGGTTGCTTGTCAGGTTAGTGTGTGTCGGCCCTGCTAGATGTGAAAAGGAATCAGAACGCACTCTCTCTCTGTTTTCTGGCCTCTTAAAGAGCCCCGAAATAGCCTTTGGAGGTTTGGAAGAACTTCTTTGCTAAACTCTGACCCCCACCCTTATTGGGAAATAGTTCTGTGTCCGTTTCCAAGTTGGTTTTCTACTTGTCTTGGTAATTTTGTTTTTCTAGAAAAGCAGCTGTAATAGAACGGATTGTGCCCTTCTCCCCTTGGCTCCTCTCCCCCTCCCCAAATTCATGTCCAAGTCCTAACCGCAGTGTGACTGTATTTGGAGGGGCATTTGAGGAATTAGGATTAAATGGGGTCCTAGCGTGGGCCTTCATCCAATAGGACAGGTGTCCTTGTAAGAAGAGGAAGAGGCACAGAGGAAAGGCCGTGTGAGGGCACAGTGAGCGAGCGGCACCTGAAAAGCCACCTCAAAGCCACCCTGATAGCACCTTCATCTTGGGCTTCAGCCTTCGGATCTGAGAGAAAAGGAGCTGCTGCTGACGACACTCAGTCTGTGGTACTCTGTTATGGCAGCCAGAGCTGACTCATACACCAGCATTCTCCACGGATCACTCCGAACCAGCAAACCATATGTGTTTACTAGTCTCTTTCATCTGAACTCTCCTCTGCCTCTGGTTAAATTTTCTTTACTTTTCTAATGTGTTTTTATATTCATCTCCCCTCCCCTCCCTGTCCCTCCCCTTCTCTCTCCTTCTCCCCCCACCCTCTCTTCCTGTCCCCTCCCTTTCTTGGGCTTTTTTTTCTTTATTGATTAAGGTATTACATATGTGTCCTTAGCCTCCTATTACCCCCCTCCCACTCATGCTCTCACCCTTCTGGTGTCTGTGTCCATTGGTTAGGCTTAGATGCATGCATACAAGTCCTTTGGTTGATCTCTCCCACTTACCTCCACCCTCCCCTACCTTCCCTCTCAAATCTGACGGTCTGATCGATGCTTCTCTGTCTCTGGATTCGTTGTTGTTCATCAGTTTATGTTGTTCATTATATTCCACAAACGAGTGAGATCATATGACATTTATTTTTCTCTGACTGGTTTATTTCGCTTAGCATAATGCTCTTCAGTCCCATCCTTACTGTTACAAATGGTAGGAGTTCCTTCTTTTTTACCATAGCGTAGTATTCCATTGTATGGATGTACCACAGTTTTTTAATCCACTCATCTGCTGATGGATGCTTAGACTGTTTCCAAATCTTAGCTATGGTGAATTGTGCTGCTATGAACATAGAGGTGCATATATCCTTTCTGATTGGTGTTTCTAGTTTCTTGGGATATATTCCTAGAAGGGAGGGTCACTGGGTCAAATGAGAGTCCCATTTTTAGTTTTTTGAGGAAACTCCATACAGTGGCTGTACCTTTCTTGTGCTTTTTCAAGTATAGACATATTACAGCTATTTACCAGAAGCCAGTTCTTAGATATATCATTTCTACTGGTTTATATGTTTTCTCTTTCATTCATTTTTACTTTTAATTCTCTCCCCAGGTTCATCTCTTTGCTTCTTGTCTAGCTTCTGGACTGGGAGACTTTATTCACCTCCAGGCTTCCTTGTTAATGACAAAATCATTTAGCGCCGCGGGGAGTGCCTTGGTTCCATTCCATGAGGCTGCTTGTGAGTTATAATTGTCATCGTGTTCTAAGTGGCCAGTAATTGCAGTTCTTTCCCTTCTTTGACTTGAGTTATAGGGATAAATTTCCCAGGGATTTAACTTTTTTGTTTATTCTTTGGTTTTTAATTCCTGCTTTTATTGCTTTGTGGTCAGATAATGTGGCCTGAAGAGGATTGCTTGCTGGTACCACTGAGGTGTTTCTTGTGGCCAAGAATGCCATCAACTTCAGCCATTTCCTCACACATGTTTGAATTCAAGGTTGTTTCTGTTTGTATGTTTGTATTAAACGAAGCTTGTTTTTCAAGCTGACATTCCCGGAACATGAATCCTACAAATCACTCTGGGAAACAGTCATTCCCGGTGGCTTCCACTGCAGAAATGGACTTCCTCCCAGTTGTGGAAGCTGGGGTCCCACTGTCACTCCTGGGAGTCATCCATGTACCAGGAAGTTGCCAGTTTGGTTCCAGGTCAGGGCACACACAGTGTTACTGGCTTGATCCTCGGTGTAGAGTGTGTAAGAAGCAGCCAAATGATGTTCCATTCTCATCAATGTTTCTCTCCCTCTCCCTTTCTCTCTCTCTAAAAATCAATAAACTAGTCTTTAAGATAAAATCTCTCTATATAAAAGGCTAATATGCTAAGTGTCCCCTTGGGAGTTGTACTGGGAGACTGGGAGTTCGATTG
This sequence comes from Lasiurus borealis, assembly GCA_004026805.1. Taxonomy (NCBI): domain Eukaryota; kingdom Metazoa; phylum Chordata; class Mammalia; order Chiroptera; family Vespertilionidae; genus Lasiurus; species Lasiurus borealis. Next base: position 17,514 of record PVJN01017688.1, read on the forward strand.
TTTGCTATGATGTGTGCTGACCACCAGGGGGCGGTGTGGAATGAAGGAAGAGTCTGGCGGGCAGCTAGGGAAGGAAGGCCCCTGCTGGCAGCTAGAAGTCCCCCCCTAATTGCTGGCCAGGCCTAGGAACCCTACCCGTGCACTAATTTTGTACACCGGGCCTCTAGTATTAAAGTAAAAAGCTATTTGGTGTTTATCTGATATTCAAATTTAACTGGGCATCCTGTACTTTTACTTGCTCTATCTGGCAACCCGCGGTGGCTTTATTCTAGGGGTCGCTGAAAACAGCTGGCTATCAGGTTTTGATCTGGGTTTCCTTGGAGCCTCTGGTGAGACCTAAAATCCAATCATAATAATGTGGAAACTTGTTTTTCATTTCCTTTTTGTTTTGGAGAGTCTGTACCTTGAGAACCTCATGTGGAAGGGCGGTTGGCAGGGAAGGATTTAATATTTCAAGCTACCATCAAATAAGTACCAGGAAAATCGTACTTTGAGATCTAATAACTTGGGTTTTGGTTGTGAACCCAATCACAGAGAAGCCATTGGTGGAGCAGGTTGGAATGGAGTTGCCTCAGGATAGCATCAGTGAGACCAGGGACCCCAGCACAGTGGGGGGAGCAGCCTGGAGTCCTGAGCCCCCAGAGGGTGTGCCTGTGGCTGAGAGGGCTGCTCTCTTGAGTGGGCAGCAGGGTCTTGGGGGTAAATGTTCGGGCGCCGTGGCAGCTGTAGCCATCCCTGCAGCAGCAGGAGGAGCCAGGGTGAGCCAGACTCCAGGGAGGCCAGTTTGGGCTAAGCACCACTCTCACCTGGACAGCCCCCCTCAAATGCTAAGGTGGTTTGTACCCCTGCCCTCAGCTTGGATCACCTCTAGGTGGGGTGTGTATTTGTGTGCATCTGTGAAATCCAAATATAATGAACATTCACCCGAAGCAGAGTTGGATGAAGTGAGTGTTCTATCTTTATAACTTTTCCTGCCTTCAGTGGAAATGGGGGCTTAAAAGCTACCATGAGTTCAAAGATGAAGAAATAGGGAAATTGATAGTTTTTTTGTTTTTTACCTGCAGGGATGTGACCTAGGAAATGTGTGCTTGCTAATAGACCCACCCTGGATTGCTTGAGGTTCCAGCAGGAAGCACAATCCCACTCAGTTGGATTTGTAGAACAAATAGTAGAGAGAGTAGGTGGGCAAGGGTCCCAACCACAGTGTTCAGTCTCCCAGTGGGAGGCCTCGCGTGTTCGGGGGGCGGGAGGGGGGAAAGGGGTTGTGCTGTTGGAAGCCTGAGGGTGGAGCACATTGGGGGCATTGAAAACTGGGAGCACAACGCAGAGGTCAGCCCACAGGACTGAAGCTGTGGAGGGGCCTAGGTGCTGCCTGAACTGAGACCCAAAGAAGGAAGGCAGTGGAAAGAAACACTGATGTTTCTCTCTCGCCTCAGCCTCCAGGCCCCAGAAGACAGCCAGCAAGGGTGTCCGGTGGTGCAATCCACAGGGGCCAACCTTCCAGGGCACAGAGCAGGGCAGGAGAACGGGCAGGGTGGGGGCTGGGGGTAAAGTCGCACAGGCACAGCCTTCTGATGGAATAGATGGGGTTACTGAGGCCCAGGCAGGGGGAGGACTTGCTAAGGTCACTGGGCAATTGAAGGGCAGAGTGAAGACGTGCAACCTTATTCTCGTATGAGAGCTCGTTGCCCCAAATGGTGCAGCTTTATTTCCTTAACACACGGCTGTATTTTCTCATTTTCAAACCTTATTATACAAGGAAATCAGAAAATGCGAAAATGTATGAAGAAGAAAATAACATGTGGGCGCCTCTTCTCCCAGATTGCCTCTCTATGCATGGACACACACACCTAATAACGATGGGAGTGGGCTGAACAGGGCGGAGGAGTGCGGTTCCTGGGAGTCCTTGGTGGGGCCTGCACTCGGTGGGTGAGCAGCAGGGTTCCTTGGAAGGAAGGCACACCCAAAGGAGGAGGAAAATACAACCCCGAAGTGGTCAGTGCTTGGGCCAGCCTCAGTTTCCCCAGCTGCTCCTTGGAAGAATGGTTATGAGGGTTTAATCAGAAGCTCGGGAACAGCAGCGCTCCATGAGTTCCCACAGGCAGTCCTTGCACCCTCTCGGCCTCAGCATTCTCATCTGCACGGGGTTGACCCAGCTCCCCTGTTTTCTGGCCCAGGAAGCACGAGTGTTAACCATGTTCCTACTCCGGGACTCAGGGCTGGTGATATTTGGGTCCTTAGAGTCTCCCGGGCTGATCCTAAAGATATTGGACAACAGATACGTGCAGGAGTCAACCCAGAATGGCTGGTGTCAGTCAATAACATGTGAATGTCTCCATTGCCCAGTACAGAACCCCAGCCGCCTGCTGACTGGGCGCTAATGGTCCCCTGAGAGTAGGTTCATGCTGTTTTCACCCCTCAGCCCAGACACTCTGACAGCTGTCTGACCTCCAGCTTTGAGCTTCAGTCATGGGGGTCCACGGGAGAAGGATTGGAAGAAAGGAGTGGTGGGGTCTGGCTGCCTGGAGCTAGACCCCCTGGTCAGCCCCTTGCCACCAGCATGTTTCTGGGCATTTATCCAGATGGGTTTCTGGCCCTGCCCAGCTGTCTTATCAGTAGCCAAGGGTCCTTCCTAGAGCTCAGTGTCACCTTGATTTCCAGCTGCACATTTGTAAGTTTGCTTTTCCCTTGCTGCCTTTAGGATTCTTTGTCTTTAATTTTTGGGATTTTAATTATGATGTGTCTGGGCATGGGCCTGTTTGGGTTCTTCTTGCTTGGGGTTCTCTGTGCCTCGTGAACTTGTGTGATTTTTTTTCCTTCACCAAGTTCGGGAAGTTTTCTGCCATTATTTCTTCAAACACCTTCTCTATGTCTTTCTCTCTTGCTGCCTCTTCTGGCACACCTGCTATTCTAATATTGTTAGGTTTCACATTGTCCCACAGCTCCCTTAAGCTGTCCTCTGTTTTTAATAGTTTTTTTTCTTTTTGGTTCTCTGAGTGATCTTTTCAACGCTGTCTTCTAATTCACTGATTCAGTCCTCAGCTTTCCCTAACCTGCTGTGTATTCCTTCACATGTGTTCTTTATTTGTGCTATGTCATTCTTTATTTCTGACTGATATAGTTTCTATATCTTTTCTTATGCTGTTACTATCATTATTCTGAAATCTGTTTCAGATAAATTTCTTATCTCTGTTCCATTTATCTCCTGGAGAACTTTCTTGTTCTTTCACTCGTGGGTTGTTTCTTTGTCTCCTCATTTTGGCTGGCTGTCTGGGTTTGTGACTATGTATTAGGTAGATCTGCTCTACCTCTCAGTCTCTAGTGCAGGACAGTGTCATAAGCTGTTTCTGACTAATTAGATCAGGCAAAGACTCTAACCCTCTAGAGCAGCAGCTGTCAATATTTTGGACCTCATGGTCTACCAGTGGTCACTGGCTGGTGATAGTTGCCCTAGAAACCACCTCTGGCTGCACACTGATAGGATTCTTCTTGATCTGCCCTCAGGCAACTGTCCACATGTGTGACAAGGTTTTTGCAATAGGGTGGGATAATTGTTTCTGTCTAGAGGCTAGTTGTTCTCAGTCTCCTAAGGGGCAAGGTGTTTTCCAGTAGGGTGGACCAGCTGTTTTCTCCCCAGGCAATGCCACCTGTAATAGCAATGGTCTGTGTGAGAAAGATGACCTCCTCAGCTTGTAGGAATGGCTCAGCACAGAAAACCAAGGTCTCTGCCTTCTGAGCTCTAACCCCAGATCTTTGGATCCTGACTTCTGCTCGCTCAGCTCCCGTCCACTCCACTCTGCTGTCCCTCTGCCTGAGCACAAGGTGGGTGGCTCCACAGGGAATTTTATGCATTGGCCCTTTAAGAGGATGCCTGAATTCCCAGTCATCTCCCCCTGGCAGACAGCTAACCCAATGCTTTTCACAGCCAGATACAGTATGGATACCTTTCTCAGTTCTGGTGCTCTCTGCTGGGGCCCAGCTCAGGAATTAGACCCCAAGTTCTCAGTGGCAACCCCCACAGCTGAGATATTTCCTGGAGCTTCGGCCCCTGTTTGTAGGGCCCAGCCAGCCCTTTTGTACCTTTGCCCCTCCTACCAGCCTCTGTGCTGTCTCCACTTTGGGTCCTCAGTTATCAGGTTCTCTCCAGCGAGTCTTCCGTTGAGTCTTCAGTAAGTTTTTCTGTATTTTAGTTGTAATTCCAGTTTGGACCTGGGAGCATGTCCATGCAGCATCCACTTACTCCACCGCCATTTTTAATCTTCAGCTGAACATTTGTAAATGACTTGTATTTTACTGTTTATTTTTTATTTCCATAGCATTTTTTAAAAGTGTATTTTATTGATTTTTTACAGAGAGGAAGGGAGAGGGATAGAGAGTTAGAAACACTGATGAGAGAGAAACATCGATCAGCTGCCTCCTGCCTACCCCCTACTGGGGTTGTGCCTGCAACCAAGGTACAGGCCCTTGACCAAAATCAAACCTGAGACCTTTCAGTCCACAGGCCAACGCTCTATCCACTGACCTAAACCAGTTTGGGCTCCATAGCATTTTTAATTATGAAATATGAAGAACAGGAAAAATGCATAAAGCTCATATATTCAGATTAACATATAATTTTAGTTCCCAGATTAAGGGCAACTGGGGTCCCAGGACCCCACCATCCCTTCCCCCAGAGATAACTTTTATCCTCACTTTAATAATATTTCTGTGCTTTTTTAAATAGTTTTACCACCAGGGTAAGTCATTGCTTATTTTTGTTTGTAAAACTGTAATCTTTTTATTTAAAAAACTTTTGGTGATTTCTTTTTCTACTTGTCTCCAGCCCCCCTTCCCACTCCCTGTTTGTGGTATAAATGAAACTGTTTTCTCCCCATCTACTGTGGGGATTCATTTAGGGGAAAAATGAAGTGAGTAATATTTCAGGTAGCATACAAGATGGACAAAATGTTGAAGATGTTACCCAATGAAACGGAGTTTGGGGAACATTATGTTGCATTGATGAAGGGAAATAGGCCTAGAGAGGCTATTGGAGAATTAGGGAACAGAACGCAGGTCCTGCACCTGCGCGATTGTCCTTTGGGAAGAGCAGCAGCTGCAGCAGCGCTGTGACCACCAGGGGGCAGCACGGCCCAAGCTTCTGCAGCTTCAGCAGCTTCAGCGGGCCAAGTGGGGTGGAGGGCTGAGCGCCCCAGGAATTGGAATTTGTATGTGGGTTCACCCTAATCTAAGGATTCTCAAGAGGAGGTCCGGAGTATGTTCCCTCCACAATGACCTGGGTGCTTGTTAACGATGTATATTGTGTGTGTCTTCCTGGATCCACCCAATCAGCACCTTACAAGCTCCAGGTGTGGAGGTTTGGGCAGCAAGGTTGTCCCTGGGGAATTTTGAGAACTGTTCTAGGGAGGTAGGCACAGTACTGGGCCAGAGTTTGGGTGTGGTATAGGATGTAGTGTGTTTGTGTGGGGGTGTGTGAGAGAGGGGCAGGAGCAGATGATCACAAAGTAGGTGGGATTAATTGATGGAAGGCTTGGGCTGACATTTTGACCCCATTCATTACCTGGACAGGTGGCAAGTTTTTTAATTTTTGTTTTTAGCACTTCTTAACTATCCATTCTCCTCCCTTCCCCTCCCTCCCTCCTCCTCCTTCCCTTCCCTTCCCTTCTTTCCTTTCTACCTTCCTTCCTCCCTTCCTCCTTCCCCTCCCTCCCTCCTCCTCCTTCTCTTCTCTTTCCTTCTTTCCTTTCTTCCTTCCTTCCTCCCTTCCTCCCTCCCTCCCTCCCTTTTCCTCTCTCCCTTCCCCCCTTCCTTCCCCATCTATCCATTATTCATCATCTTCTATTCATACTTTATCCATCATCCAGCCATCCATCTACCTTCCATCTAATATCCAGCATCTAAACTCTTACTCTATGTCCTTTCCAGATTCCACAGACAAGAAAGACACCATCCCTGCCTTCCTAGAGCTCACGCTTTCTGGGGGAGCCAGGCAATAGCAAATAATTGGTAAAAGTGACATTTCACATTTGAGTAGCTGCTTTGAAGGAGGAGGAGCACAGTGAGCTACATGAGTGAAGAGCTCATATAGGAAGAAGTGGGAGGTGCTAGGAATCCTTCCCTCAGGAAATGATGCTGGACCGAGGTCTGAAGGGTGGGAGGGCGTTAACCAGGCCAGAAGTCAGGGGAAGAGTATTTCCGGTGGAGGAATCTGCATGTGCAAAGGCCCTGAGGTGGGAACCCTTGAGAAGGCAGTTGGGCTGGAGGGCAGGGAGAAAGGAGGAGAGTGGTTGCATCTGAGGTTTGGGCCAGGGCCCTCAGGTTCTCAAATTTTACATCTTCAAAACAGGGCAGTAAAGTTTGTCTCGCAAAGATGATTGAGTCTCACGCTCAGTCCCCGGTTGGCCTCAGGAGCGGTGAATGAGTGTGGGGGAGGCGCCTGGGGGTGGGGAGCAGCTTGGTTACAGGGGGAGCCGTGGGGAAGCACCGGCAGGTGCAGGGACCGGGCTCTCCGCGGGCAGCGGGGACCCGCTGAGCAGCGTGTTTTCACCGCGGTGAAAAGTACCGTTGGCATCACGCTCCCGTTGAAAACAAAGTGAAATTGAGAACATGGTGTTGTCTTTAACTAGGCCAAGATGACTAATTATTAGACTCATTTTCTGAAGTTTACCATATACAGACATGCGATTAGACGGAGAGAGGAGCCTGCGGAAACCTGATTCATTCTGAAACCCCAGTGGATGGAACGTGTGCAGGGCTTCTGAGCGTAATGACTGTGAACGTTCAGTTTAACTCGGCTGTCACCACAGGCGTGATACAAAATGAAATGTTTTGCATCAGCTCTGTGGAGCATCTTGGGGCGGCTCCTGGCAGCGCTGGGGGCGCGGAGGGAGGGGGGGGGGGGAGGGAGGTGGATCTCTGCCAAGTTGCAAATGGTGTGAATGTGGGAGCGAGGAGTGGGGAGGGGAGGGCACACCAGACCCGAGTCCTAGCTGTGGCTTTGACACTTAGTGACGGGGGGGGGGGGGGGGGGGGGGGGGGGGGGGGGGGGGGGGGGGGGGGGGGGGGGGGGGGGGGGGAGGGGACGGTGCGGGCAGGGGTGGGGACTTGGCCTCCCTGCAAAAAGAAGGGCCAGGTGACCTTTAAGGGTCTTTCCCGTGTTGTTCTATAGCAAAACGAATTCGCTGTCCCCACCACTTCCTTGGCCTCAGCTGGCTTCCTTTGATCATGTGACAGTTCCCTAAGAAGTTGGTTCATTTTACTCCCCCATGAGTACCCCTTCTTTGCAGTCTAGCAACTCAACTCCCCATTCCAGACACGTGACACTTGTTCAGGAGCCAGTGGTTTAATCTGGGGCTGTGAAGTCCACTGGGACCCAGTCTGGGGATACAGACTCCACCGGGATCCCATACTCACAAACCCCAGGGGTCCCTGAAGGCCCTTGAGCTCCCTCAGAAATCACTTCTGGGACTTGCAAGGGAACGTTCACGAAGCCAGTTTCAGGCCACACATGGGCCAGGGCTTTCTAAGTGCTGGGTGCAGAGCTAGGCGCTTGGACATACGAGATTTCACATCCTTCGCGTGGCTCACGGGAGGTAGGTATCGTGCCCACCTCTGAGAAGCAGGGGGGTAAGGGATTTCCCCAAGTCACACAGTGAATGGGGGCCAAGGGCACATACAGTGGTACCTCGAGATACGAGTGCCCTAACATACGAGATTTTTGAGATACGAGCCGTCAAGCGAGCAATTTTTGCTTTGAAATACGAGCAACAGTTGAGATACGAGTAATTGCGAGGATCGGCCGGCTGCACACGACCCACCAGTTTACCGCGACTCGAATGTCTCATAGTTTCCCACATCTCAAGGTTACGGAACAAATTAAACTCGTATCTCGAGGTACCACTGTATTTCCTCAAGCCCCTCTGGTTCCAGCCCCTTCCTGATCTCGGAAACGCACTCTCATGTCATCCTCACCACAGCACACGGAGCCGCTGGCAGAGAGCACAGCGGGAGGAGGCCTGCGGGCAAGCTGCTCTCATGTTGCCTCTTTTGCTCACCTTGCTCTAGTTTCTCTCGTCTCCTTGCCATTCCTCTAAGTGCATTCCTACCTCAGGGCCTTTGCACTTGCTGTTCTCTGCCTGGACTATATACATGCACATTCCCCTAAATTCTATGTGGCTCCCTCCCTCTGCCTTTTTCAAGTTTTTTTGCTCAATTACCACCTTCTCAGAGAGGCTCTGCTTGACCATTCCATCTGAAATATCAGCTTCCTTCCTTCCTTCCTTATCCCTCTGCCCACTTACCTTTTCTTCATATTTTGTCTCCACCTGACCGAGGGTATATTTATTTCCTGTCTTCCTTCGCTAGACAAAAGCCCCAGGAGAGCGTGGACTTTGCTCTGCTCATTGTTACATCCTCAGGGCCAAGGCCAGTGCCCGGGCCATCATAGGATATTGGTAATAGGGGATGAACTGAATGATCGAATGAAGGAATAAATTGAGCTTTTATTTAATGTGTTTTTGCCCATGATGGAAGCACTTGCTGAAAGTTTCATGAACCACACTTTTTAAAAAATATATACTTTATTGATTTTCTTACAGAGAGGAAGGGAGAGGGATAGAGAGTTAGAAACATCGATGAGACATCCATCAGCTGCCTCCTGCACGCCCCCTACTGGGGATGTGCCGGCTACTAAGATATCTGCCCTTGACCGGAATCGAACTTGGGACCCTTCAGTCCACAGGCCGACGCTCTATCCACTGAGCCAAACCGGTTTCGTCGAGCCACTCTTTCTGATTTCCATATTGAGTATATATTGAAGTTACTCACGTGGTGGATTTGAGATGCACTGCAATTTGTTATTCTTTTTCAGTAGGAAGCTCTACATCATCACTTTCGTAGGTGCCTTCACTTTACCATCACTCCTGTTATCAACATTGGATTTATGTTGGGGTCCGTTTCTCATAAAAGCAACATTTTATCACTTCCTGGAAGTAGTTAGGGTCATGTAAGGACTATGAGAGGATAACCAGACCCTGTTGAGATGTGTTGGGTGGTGGGCTTGGCTTACTCGCTGGTTGAGGGACTCACTGTCAATGCCCTCCACACCCAGTCTGCTGGGCACACCATTTGAATTAATTCATCAATAACAATATATCAAATAACACTTCAATCTCATGTTGTGGTATTGGTGGGTGGTTTACAACAGCAGCCACCAACCTTTCGGACCTCACGGACCACCAGTGATCCGCGGACCACTGGTTGGCGACCACTGGCTTATAAACGATTCATGGTGACTTCATCAGCGTCTAAGAGTCTGTTGGGTTTACCTACTCCAGGGGTGGGGAACCTTTTTTTTGCAAAAGGCCGTTTGGATATTTATAACATCATTTGTGGTCCGTACAAAATTATCAGCTTAAAAATTAGCCTCTCTATTAGGTCAGACATTTAAGTAACTCACCCTCATGCCTGTACGTTCCCCACCCCGATCTACTCCATCTCTGCGTGCTTAACCTGGGCGTCTCCCAGGTTTCCTGGCCCAGGGGCATTCTGAAGCTCTCTTTGTTTGCTCGTGGTTCTAGAGCCGCATCCCTGAGGCTTCTGACAAAGGCTGGCTCTCCAGTTTGAAGATAGATGGAAGCAGAGATTGGAGTGATGTGGCCACAATCCAAGGAATGCCAGGGGCCACCAGAAGGTGGAAAAGGCACGGAATGGGTTTTCCCTTAGAGCCTTTGAAGGTGCCTCCACTGTCTTGCTGACACCGAGATATCGGCTCAGTGATACTGGTTTGAGACTCTGGCCTCCAGAGCTGTTGTTTTAAGCCAGGGGTTGGCGAACCGACACACCCCTTCTTCTAACGCCACTTCTTCAAAATAGACTCTCCCAGGCCGTGGTATTTTGTGGAAGAGCCACACTCAAGGGGCCAAAGAGCCGCATGTGGTTTGCCAACCACTGTTTTAAGCCAAAAAAGATTCAACGCTGCCTTGATTAATGGACACAGGGTCAGACAGCCTGAGCCCAACTGGGGGATTCCCATTAACAGACTCAGATCAGCGGGAGTCAATGGACGGAGAAACAGTGTGGACTGGGGGTTTGGGGAGGAAGGATTGAGACATTTCCCACTCTTCTTTCTGGAAGCCTACCTATCGAAAGCCAGCAACGTCCTTTGCCTCACCCTTACTCCCCTTCCTTAACAATAAAACAAGCCTGACCTAGCTGGTTTGGCTCAGTGGATAGAGTGTCGGCCTGCAGACCAAAGGGTCCTGGGTTCAGTTCTGACCAAGGGCACGTACCTTGGTTGCAGGCTCCTTCCCAGCCCTGGTTGGGGTTTGTGGGGGAGGCAACCAATAGATGTGTTTTCCTCACATCCATATTTCTCTCTGTCTTTCCCTCTCTCTTCCACTCTCTCTAAAAATCAATGGAAAAATATCCTTGGGTGAGGATTAAAAAAAAAAAAAGATTCAGATTTCCTAAAGGTAGATTTGAGCTGGGTATTGTCTACCAATAAACTTTTCCTTGCTCCATTGCGGGGGAGGGAAGGCTCGGTCTCTCGGCAGGAGGAGAGGCGTGTCACTTGAGGTGGGGCAGGGAGCGGGCTGTGCCCGGCCTCCCAGGGTGAGCTAAGCCTTTAGCCACGTGGCTTTCTCCCTTGGGTTCGCTCTCACATGGTAAACAATGGGAAGTGATCGCCTGAGGTCAGGACTGAAAACCCAAGATTTTTTGGTACTTTTCAAACTCATGGAGTATTTCTCCTCTGGCTGCCTTGATAGGTGGTCTCCTTTTTCCCACTGTGTGTACTGAAGACCTGTTTGTGGACCGTGGACCTCCATGGGATACAGGGTGAGGAAGACAGTTCCTGTCCCGCGAAGATGAGCAGGCCAGAAGGGGTGTGGCAGGTGTGGCAGCACCTCGGAGCTCAGAGAGTGACATGCAGGCCAGGGAGAGAGCGGAGGGCACGGAGTCTGTCGCCAGGGTGGGCTCAGGGAAGGACTTACTGTTTTCAGAAAAATATCATCCGCATCATCAATATGCAAAAAATATAGCAAGGTGCAATAGATCCCCAAAAGATACCCCCACACCCTCCAAGAATATCATTCAAATTATGTTTCCATGTGGTGTTTCTCGATGGAGAGGAAGGTAGGAGTATGTTTGTAAAAGGGGAAACGTTTGGAAAGTAAAAGTCATAAAATGCAATTTTATTTGACATTAACAAGGTAAAGGAAACCAAAGGAATTTCTGAACCTCAAACAAATATTACATGATCAGCAGTGGAATTGTTTTCCTAAAAGATCCCTCCAAGTTTAACAAGAGATTAGGGCAAACGCCGCGGTTGCCTTCACATGGTGTTTAAAACCCGTGTTTCATTTTAAGCACAATTAACAGTGTTATTCTCGGGTAGCATACTTACTGTAAGTTAATCCGGCGACGGATTTTTTGAGAGAGCAACATAACATAGTCCATTTAACCAAGACACGGGCCTGTTCTGTGGGAAGTCTCTGACTGACTTCTCCACTTCTGCCCTCGCCCAGTTTTCACAGAGCAGGCCACAGTCAGTCCTGAAGTGTTTTTTTGTTTGTTTGTTTTTTTGTTTTTACTATTTGTAATACTTAATTTCTTTATAAAGCTTTATTGCTCAGATTATTACAATTGTTCCTCTTTTTTCTCCCCTCCACTGGATCCCACCCCACCCTTTGCTCTTACCTCCCCCCCATTGTCCTCATCCATAGCTGTATGATTTTTGTCCAGTCTCTCCCTGCAACCCCCTGAACCCCATTCCCCCTGAGAATTGTCAGTCCATTCCCTTTCTATGCCCTTGATTCCTGAGTTTTGACAAACACCTAGTCACGCACTCACCCGCCACCCATCGTGATGTGGAGTGGTTCCATGACTCTGCCCCATTCTTTGGGCTCCTTGGTGGCCAACCCCTCCTTCCGACCCTGGACTTTGGCAATGACGCCTGTGCTTTCTGTACCTATAGTTTTGCCTTTTCCAGAAAAATCACAGAACTCTTAGTGAAAATAGCCTCAGGAGGGTGGCTGTTATCACTTGGCATCCTGCATTGGGGATGAACGTGCTCTGTGTTTCACGAGTTTGCTCCTGGTTCCTGTGAAGTCCACTGTATGGAGAGATGTTTCACAGTGGGTTATCTGCTTACCGATGAAAGGACATTTGACCCCAGTTTTGAACAATTATGAATAAAGCTGCTCTAGAGCAGTGGCCGGCAAACTCATTAGTCAACAGAGACAAATATCAACAGGACAATGATTGAAATTTCTTTTGAGAGCCACATTTTTTAAACGTAAACTTCTTCTAATGCCACTTCTTCAAAATAGACTCGCCCAGGCCGTGATATTTTGTGGAAGAACCACACTCAAGGGGCCAAAGAGCTGCATGTGGCTCATGAGCCGCAGTTTGCCGACCATGGCTCTAGATAATCATATGTAGGCTCTCACCCTGCAGACACACATAGGTCTTAGTTTCTCTTTTTCTGCGTCAGTTATTTTTTTGTCTTAAATTTCTAAAAATTATTATTTTGTGTGTGCATGAAGGCCACTTTGCTGACTCCATGTGATTTACTGATCCGTGCAATTGCCAAGGCCACTGTGTTCAGGTAAGAAGGGTGGAGAGTCTTGGTCTCCTCCTCCTTGGACAGTCTTTTTAAAAAAAAAAGTAATAAATCTTTATTGTTCAGATTATTACAATTGTTTCTCTTTTTTTCCCTCATAGCTCCCCTCCACTTGGCTCCCACACCACCCTCTACACTTACATCCCCCCACCATTGTCCTCATTAATAGGTGTATGATTTTTGTCCAGTCTCTCCCTGCACCTCCTTTCCCCCTGAGAATTGTCAGTCCACTCCCGTTCTATGCCCCTGATTCAATTATATTCACCAGTTTATTCTGTTCACCAGATTTTTAATTCACTTGATTTTTAGATTCACTTGCTGATAGATATGTATTTGTTGTTCTTAATTTTTATCGTTACTTTTTTTTCTTCCTCCTATTCTTAAAGAATACCTCTCAGCATTTCATATAATACTGGTTTGGTGTTGATAAACTCCTTTAGCTTTTTCTTATCTGTGAAGCTCTTTATCTGCCCTTCAATTCTGAGTGATAGCTTTGCTGTGTAGAGTAATCTTGGTTGTAGGTTCTTGCTATTTATCACTTTGAATATTTCTTGCCACTCCCATCTGGTCTGCATAGTTTCTGTTGAGAAATCAGCTGACAATCATATGGGTGCTCCCTTGTAGGTAATGAACTGTTTTTCTCTTGCTGCTTTTAATATTCTCTCTCTGTCTTTTGCTCTTGGTATTTTAATTATGATGTGTCTTGGTGTAGTCCTCTTTGGATTCCTTTTTGTTTGGGGTTCTGTGTGCTTCTTGGACTTGTAATTTCTTTCACCAGGTTGGGTAAACTTTCAGTCATTATTTCTTCAACTAGGTTTTCAGTATCTTGCTCTCTCTCTTCTTCTGGCACTCCCACAATTCTGATGTTGGTACGCTTGAAGTTGTCCCAGAGGCTCTTTACATTATTTTCACATTTAGGGATTCTTTTTTCTTTTCCAGTTGAGTGTTTTCTGCTTCTTTATATTTCAGATCTTTGACTTGATTCTTGCGTTCCTCTAGTCTGCTGTTAGGTCTCCGTATAATATTTTTTATTTCAGTCAGTATATGTTTAATTTCTAGTTGGTCCTTTTGGGTCTCGCTAAATTTATCCATCTTTTCTAGGAAATTCTTGAAAAACCTTATAACTGTAGTTTTGGACTCTATATCCAATCATTTGTTTTCCTCCACTTCTTTCGTTTGTGACCTATTTCTTTATCTCTGCATTTTCGCTGCGTCCCTGAATTGGTAGAGTAGATTTGTGTGCTAGGTGTCCTATGTGGCCCAGTAGCTCTGCCTCTCCAGTTACCTGAGGTGGACACTCTTGGTGCATCCCTTTGTGAACTATGTGTACAGCCTTGTTGTAGTTAGGTCTTGATTGTTGTTGGTATCACTGGGGGGAATTGACCTCCAAGCCAATTGGTTGTGGGGTTTAGCTGTGTCTACACTGGGAGAACTTCTGTGCTGGAGTCAGCCCTTATGATTCAAGACTTGCAAAATTGCAAAAGCCTCTGTGCTCAGCTTGGATGGGGTGGAGTCTCAGGGATGAGCAGAGACAGCCTTGGCTTCCTGTCAGCCCTGCCCTATGGAGCCCCTGGGTCTCAGTGTCCCTCAGTAATCGCTGCAGCCCTCTCTGTGTACATACGTGTGTATCTCCAGACCTCTGCCTTTCAGGCTCCCTTGAGTTTCTTTGTGCTCCAGGGACCCGTATGAGTCTGGGTCCCCAGGATTTCGCCTGAAACTGGGGTTCAGTGCAGTCAGAAGTGGAGTTCTGTCTCCCTCCTGCTAGAGAAAGCCAGCGGCACAATCAAGCAATCAGCCCTCTGTGTGTGCACTCATGCTCATGTGCCTCTAGACCTCTGCCTTTCACGGCTCCCCTAAGTTTCCATGCACTCCTCTCTTTTCACGACAATTCAGATTCCCCTCATATGAGTCTTGCCTGGAACTGGGGTTCAGTGCATTCGGAACTGGGGTTCAGTGCAGTCAGGAGTTTCCATCTTCCTCCTGCAAGAGGAAGCCAGCCAGGTAGTCTGTTGCCCGTCCTCTCCACATACACGTCTCCATACCTCAGCCTTTTGCAGCTCCTCTGAGTCTCCGTGAGCCCCTCTTTCCTTCTAGTTGTAGAATTTCCACTCAACCAGCTTTCCTGTGGTTCTGGATGACATTTGTTCTGTCTTTTAGCTGTAGTTTTGAAATAGTTGTGCAAGGCAGCAGTTTAGGTGTTCACCTATGCTGCCATCTTGGTTTCTCTCTACTTGTGAGATTTTGCTAATATGTTAGGCTGGGGGGACACCCCTTAGGGATAAGGATATTTTTTCTTTAGAATGTGGGATGGTTAATACTCACTGTCCTCAGCTTTGTTGGGGAGGAAGGCAGCATTACATTTCTCATCCAACATTTGAAACAGGTAAGTGAAGGTGGTGGAGTGAGCTCCGAGGGGCAGCCAACGGCCGAGTCAGGCTGGTGTGCTGGAGGGGACAGGATAAGGTCCCCGAAGCCGGGAGCATCCCCGGTCTCCTTAAGGCCACCTGGAGAGTGAGCAGGTGGGACTGGAGTGGGGTGGACAAGTGACCCCGAGGCTGCTCTCGGACTGTGTCCCACGATCAAAATCCTGCAGTGAGAATCTGGAAGGCTCCAACCGGGGGGCTGAAGAGTCCAACTCCATAATAAGGTGCGATCACCAGGGACCGTTTATTGATGTTTCCAGGGAGGAAAGAGAAGGAATGCATCCACTGAATAAGATGATGTTCATTTATTACATCCACGATGTCTTTCCCGGCTCTGAAAAACACTCTCTTTTGTCTAATTAGTCATTGTGACCATGTCTCCATGGAAACCATTCTGTTTGTACTCTCGATAGACACGTGTGCATCCATTAAAGGGACACAGTTGCCAATGGTGAGCCGGGGTCCAGAGTAGAGTGGCTTTTTACACCAGCGAGGCTTCTGCAAAAATGTCAGAAAAGAAGCAGCTGCCGTGTCCCTGTCCATGAAGAGAGACGCTGCTGTCAGGCCTGGATTCAGGGGAGGGTAAAACGCAGGGAAGCAGTTTTCGTCCTGCTCCTGGAGATGGCCTGAAGGGTCAGATTACTGCTTTTTTTGGGGGGGTGGGGAAAGCAGTGCAAGTTCCCTCTGCCCTCCCCTTCCTCCCATTAATTCATGAAGAAACCAGTAAGGTGTTCAAAAGTGGCTCAGAAGAGAATCAGGAGAGCAGACTAGGTAGCAGGCAGGTGGCAACGAGCTGGGGGATAGATGTAAAATTGGCTTCCAAGGAAGGTCATGGGGCAGGAGGTTTAGTTTTTCATTTAAAATAATGTGGAGAGCCACAAAGCGCCCCGGGGAGGTGAGTGGGTGCCCTGATGGAGGGAGGGATGGACAGGCTGGGCCGGGGGACTGGCGTGGACCCACATCACCCAGCCTGGGCCCCCGGGAGGTGCACACACAGGTGCAGTAGGTCGGTGGCTCCCGTCTGCTTATGTTCGAGTCCCCAGCACCCAGCGCAGGCCCAGAATAAGGTAGTGAAGGGAGGGCAAGGAACTTCCCATGAATTGAGTTGGAGCGACCCGCTCACTCACAGGGTGACAGGACACCAGCTCTGTCACGGGCAGATCGGTCCCGCCCAGGCAACAGGCAGCGCTCACGTCCCCCTCAAGACGGAGGCGGCGAAGGGCTTTTGTTCTCCGGCTTTTGTCTGAGGGCTTCAGGACCACACAGACCGGAGCTGGCGGTCAGGGGCTGACCATCGGCACCGGCCACAGAAGTCCAACAAGAACGAGGACCTCAGGCCTGACCAGGGTTGCTCAGCTGGTTGAGCATCATCCCATCACCGAAAGGGAATGGGTTTGACTCCCTGATAGAGCACATACCCAGGTTGTAGGTGTGATCCTTGGTCATAGGTGTGTGTGTGCAGGAGCAATCGATCCGTGTTTCTCTCTCTCCCTCTTTCTCTAAAATTAATAAGAGCATTTTAATCCTCAGGAGAGGATTAGAAAAGAAAAGGAAAAAGAAAAAAAAAGAAAAGAAAAAAGGAAAGGAAAGAAGAGAAAAAGGAGCCCTGGCCTGTATTGTTCAGTTGTTTGGACATCCTCTCGTGCACCAAAAGCTTGCTGGTTCCATTCCGGCTCAGGGCACATGCCTGGTTTGATCCCCAGTAGGGGGCATGCAGGAGGCAGCCAGTTGACGGTATGCTTTCACATTAATGCTGCTCTCTTCCCCCTCCCTCTCTCTAAAAATCAATAAACTATTCTTTAAAAAAAAAAAAAAGAAAGAATGAAGTCCTCAGACCCCCAATCACAAAACTGATTGAAGCCGTCTGAGAGGGAAACACGTATGAACGGCTTATCTGGGAACGGCACCTGTGTGGACCTAGGAACCAACAGGGACTCCGCTAAGCCAGGTAGCACTGTCTGTGACGGATGGGTTGCAAGTCCTCGTTCATGGCCACTTGCTCTTGTTTTGCTCAGTTCCAGTGCCCAGTGTTTTGGTTCCTGGGCACAGTGGACGATACAGGCAGTGACAGGGGCGGTGGGGAGCAGCTGAGAGCCTGACAGCGCAGTCAGGAGCCGGAGAAACAGACAAGCAGCTACGAGACACTGAGGCGGCGTGTGCCGGGGCCATGGAATGTGGGAGCAAAAAGCTCTCCACTCACCCCTCGCCGAACCCACCTAGGGACTGTGCTTAGCGAGAGCCTTGAGTCACCCAGGAAAGTGGTTCCCGACAACGGCAAGAGTTTGGGGGCCGCAAAGTGCTGAGTACAAGTCTCCGCCATTGTGGGGCTCCAGGCAGACCGCGTACAGCGGTGCCTTCATCTTAGAGAATCGGGAGGGCTGCACGGACTTACAGGTGCATGGCAAATACTCATTGAAAATCAGCCGAGTTAGCAGAGCGATGCATGATGGTCGTTTGCATGGGGAGATCTGAAAAAACAGAACGAGGGTAAGAAGTTAGGCCTGCAAGGAGACGGAAAGCACAGGGACAGCAGAAGTGAGGATAGGGTTAGGGGAGGTAGTGACTCAAGGGGGAGGTGCTCTTTCCCTTGTAAAGTGCAGCAGATACGGAAATCTGCATAAAGCGAGCATGGAGCACTTCAGGGAATGATGGTCACCCCGCCCCTCCTCCCCCCAGAAGCTGTTTTGCTCACAGGCTCCTCCCTCCCTCCAGGTGTTTTGCTTCTGGATCGGAGTGTTGGTTGCCTGGAGGTTTTCATTTTATGGAAAGTCAGGGAGTTGGGCATTAAGATAGTTGTATAGTACTTGCTAATTGTACATGGAGCTTCAATAAAAACGTGAAAATGTCAGCTATTATTGTTGTTATTACTGTTACTACTGTAATGTCTCTTGTTATTGTTGTTAATCCCTCCCTGAGGATATTTTCCCATTGGTTTTTAGAGAGAGTGGAATGGAGGGAGAGAGACACAGAGAGAGAAACATCAATGTGCCCTAACCAGGGCTGGGGATCGAGCCTGCAACCGAAATCTGTGCCCTTGACCAGAATGGAACCGGGGATCCTTCAGTCCACGGGCAGATGCTCTATCCACTGAGGCAAACCAGGAAGGGCATGACTGTACTGTCTTTAAGCCTCAACCTCTTTGCCTGAATAATGGGGATGCTAATCCCTTTCTTTGCAGAGTTGTTATGAGAGATGGTGTTCACAGCACACACATAGGTTCATGCAACATCTCTTTCCCGAGGGCCTGCGGGCCTGGGCGCTGTTCTAAGTGCTGGTGAGGAAGCAGTGAGTGAACCTGCCAGAAACCACGGCCTGTGAGGGCAGAGAGGCAGGCGAGGTGCTCACTTACAGGGACCGAGTCCACTCCCACGGTGGCCGCTGGGCTAGGAAACAACATGCGGCCACATCTCCACCCCAGACGGTGCAGATTTTTGTGTGTTTGGTTTGATTTGATGTCAGCTCATTGAATAATTAGCTTCACCTGTTATGAGATCTTGGTTAGAAGAAAGTCAGACCAGTGAAGGCATATGTATAGTAGGCACACTAAGGACTTCTGCCTTGGGAGGGGTGTGTGTGTAAGAGAGCAACCAAAGGACCTGTATGCATGCATATTAGCATGACCGATGGACACGGACACGGGGGCCGTGGGGGCTGGTCCTGGGTGGTGGGAGTGGCTGAGGAGGGGTTGATGGGGGCGGGAAAGGAGGCATATGTAATACTTTTTTTAAAAAATATATTTTATTGATTTTTTTTACAGAGAGGAAGGGAGAGAGACCGAAAGTCAGAAACATCGATGAGAGAGAGACATTGATCAGCCACCTCCTGCACGCCCCACAGTGGAGCTGTGCCCGCAAGCAAGGTACATGCCCCCAACCGGAATCGAACCCGGGACCCCTCAGTCCACAAGCCGACGCTCTATCCACTGAGCCAAACCGGTCTCGGCCATATGTAATACTGTAAACAAAGAATTTCTGCCTTTTCTAGACCTCTGGGTGCAGTTAAATTGTGAACTAGAGCAATTATTCTGCAATGTGTGTGTGTGTGTGAGGGGGCCCGAGGAACGGATGTCCCGGCAAAGACATGCCTGTGCCCTCCTGCTCTGGGGAACTTAGATTTCCAGGCCCGGAGCCCTGCAGGCAGGAAAGCGTTAAGAAAGAAATGTGCATTTCCACTGAACAAGAAAATCAACTTAGAAAAGAAATGTGTATTGGAAAATATCTATTTGCCTGCAAAATAATGTAAAAATAATGAGCTCCTATTCCCCTTTGATGTGCAGCGCGCACGCTTTTAAGGAAAGATTCTGCATTTCTGAGATACTGGGCCTGGCGTGTAATGAAGTGGTTGTTATGGCAACAACTTTCAAAAGCAAGTATTTTCACAGCCAGCATGAGAGAGGAAAACATGAAAACAGAGACAGGGAGATGAGCTCAACAGAAGGCATCAGATGCGGAGAGAGCATCCGCTCTGTGTCTGAGGGGGAGGGAGATGTGCCCTCTGCACCACCCCGTCCCAGCTTTGCACACCCCCAGGGAAACCGGGCCCCGCCCTGGAAGGGGCTCCTGTGAGGAATGGGGGTGGGCGCCAAGGAGGTCGGGCTGAAACTGGGCCTTTCCTTGGAGCTGTGGCTTGAGCCTGGGGTGCCATCCCCGGTCCCTTGCTAGAGTCCCCTCTTCCAGGCTGGCCTCCCAGATTAACCCTCCACCTGTCTCTTCACTCTATCACAGTGGTTCTCAACCTTTCTAATGCCTCGACCCTTTAATACAGTTCCCCAACCATAAAATTATTTTTGTTGCTACTTCATAACTCTAATTTTGCAACTGTTATGAATCGTATCTGTGTTTTCCAATGGTCTTAGGCGACCCACAGGTTGAGAACTGCTGCTGTATCAGCTCCTTTCTGGGCACCCTGCTCCAGGGCAGTAGAGGCCATTGTCCATTCCAGGGTTCAGACTTCCCACTGGCCTTCGGGGCCTTACATTCTACTTCCGCATATGCCTGGGTGGTGCCCAGTGTGTGTGCAGACATGGCACCTGGATGGAGCTGGCCTTCATCCTCTGTAATCTTCACAGCTTCACAGGTTGGCACAGTGCCTGGCACTGAGTGAGTGGATGGCTCTTCTCTGGGGCTACTGCTATCCTCCCCATTCTGCCGATGAGGAAACGGAGGCTCAGACACTTAGGGACTGGCCCACACCCGGAAGACAGGGAGCAGTGGGGCTGGGCAGCTCATACCTCTGCACCCCTCTTCCCAGCCTCTCTGACCCTGTTCAGGCTGTGCCTCTGCCTGGTTCACCCTCTCCTGTGTCCGGTAAGGCCTGGCCCAAGGAACTCCTGGACCATGGTGTCGGGGAAATGCCACTTTTAAATGTATTTTATTGATTTTTTACAGAGAGGAAGGGAGAGGGACAGAAAGTCAGAATCATCGATGAGAGAGAGACATCAATCAGCTGCCTCCTGCACGCCCCACACTGGAGATGTGCCCGCAAGCACGGTACATGCCCCCGACCGGAATCGAACCCGGGACCCTTCAGTCTGCAAGCCGGCGCTTTATCCACTGAGCCAAACCGGTCTCGGCAAATGCCACTTTTAAACTAGACCCCGGGATGTCGGGGCCTCAGACTGGGGCCTCCCACTGCCTGCGGGTGCGTCGGGCAGGGGCCGCCAGGAACAGAGCTGCGTGTGGGGCCAGCGTCTGCCTCGGCCACCGCTCTCCTTCCCACACTGTGCCGGGCACAGGGCAGGCACGGCCACTCGTGGTTGGCACTGGGCACCCAGACAGTGTCACCAGAACACCCTGTTGGGCCAGTCGCTTGGTTTCGGAGGCCCTCTGGGCTGCCCCCGCCAAGCCTCCTGGCAATGGGGAAACCTGCTCACATCCAGCCCCAGCTCACCTGTGACAGCGACCGTGTGTGGCACGTGAGCAGGTAGACACGTGTGTGCGTGGCCTCGTTGGCGGGGGCTTGCTCTAGAAGGGAGTCTGGGCTGCATGCATGTGTGCTTGTGTGCCCAGTGTGAGGGAAATGAGTGTGCGCACGGCTCTGAGGGGATCTGCCCTCGAGAGAGGGTTGTGTCTAAGCATGTGCGTGTATGTTTCAGGAGGAAACAGTGTGTGTGTGTGTGTGTGTGTGTGTGTGTGTGTGTGTGAGAGAGAGAGAGAGAGAGAGAGAGAGAGAGAGAGAGAGAGAGAGAGATGAGCATGTGAGGGAGTGCGCTGCAGGAGACAGGGTATAGATGTGTGAATGAGGGGTGTGCTGGGGAACCTGTGGGTGGGTGCGTGGGGAGACAGGTGAATGCATGCAGGGGCGGCTGCAGGTGCAGGGAGCTCATTGAAGATGGGCGGTGTTTTCAAGCTGAGGCCGTGTGAGAGCTACCCTGGCTAATCTGCCATCGCAGCGTGAAGACGCAGCCTCGGGCCGTCCTCTGGATCCCAGAATGTAAGAGCTAGAGCTGGAGGCAATTGCCTAGTTCTCTCTCTTATGCTATGAAAACAGAGAGGGGAAGCCACCTCCCCAGGTCACACAGCAAATTCAAGATAGAGCTGGCATGTGGACTTGTATCCGGGTCTGGGGCTCCCTCGTTCCCCCAGTTCTCTGCCAGGTCCCCGAGGCGGAGGGAGAGGGTTAACCACAGAGTAATTAATATCAGACACCAGAGTATTATAACATGTCCTTCCCACTGTAATTAGGGGAACTTTTTTTTTTTAATAGAAGTCTTTGTTGTGTCAATTAGTTGATTGACTATCATTGGTTTCTGGGTTAGAGAAACTTGATCTGTGGGGAATGAATTTGTTTATCAGGGAAAAGGAGCCAGGGAATGGAAAAAGAAATTCAATTACGTGTCAGGCGGCTGAGTGACAGGCTGCATTTGATAGGACTTTTAGCTTAATTGTTTGTATTTCATTAAGAGATTTATTTATCAAGAGAATTCTTCATTGCACAATCTCGGGCAGAGGCTGAGTGGCCTCCGGCTATTTTTCTGCATCAATTGAGGCACTGCAGAGTGGACCTGAAGGATTTCCTGGGACCTTAGCCATGTTCTTGTTTCTGCTGAGACCCTCCCTGATCCTGGGGCTGGCAGTCCCCTCATCCTTCCCGCCTCACGGTCACATCCAAAGTGGAGCCAGTGTCTGCATTTCTTCTGGGGAGAAAAGCCCGTTTTTCTCTTTAGGCTCCAAAGGCATCTGAGTCCCAAAGAAAGTAACACTCAACGGACGGACCGCCTTCCTGTTCTTTGCTGTTGTTTCCTGCGCAGACATGGGTCTCATCTCACGCACGTCTGTGAACGAGGATGAAGGCAGCGGGGGAACTCATGTTTACTCTGCGCTTACCAAAGCGACTTAAAAATGGGGGTCCTTGAGAATGAAGTTATCATCCCTACGAGCTTTAACGTCAGGACAGAAGTGATCACTGGCCGTTTTGCTGGGAATGTCCCATCCGCTCACACGGCCTGCATTCTAAGCCGGCTGGGTCTTGGTGTCCTGGACGTCAACACGTCGTAGGCAACGTGACTTACTAGAGCTCTTTCGCTCCGAAGGCTGCCTGACCCTAAGGAGAATTGCCGATGCCATTGCCAGTAGTTGTAGGAGGCGATCGCCTTGCTTTATAAATGAGAAAAGCGAGGCTCAGAGAAGGTGAGGTTTTCCCAGGGACACATAGCCAGCG
>PVJN01017689.1:0-40167 GCA_004026805.1 Lasiurus borealis
TTAAGTTTAAAAAAATTGGCTCTCAAAAGAAATTTCAACCGTACTGTTGATATTTGGCTCTGTTGACTAATGAGTTTGCCAACCACTGCTTTAGGACAATTGGATGGTGAACATAGTGTATTTCTGTCCATGTAATTTTTGTTGTTGTTATAAAGCCAGAATATCTGTATCAGATAATGTTGCTTTCCTTTTCTCTTTACAACTTCTTTGATCGAACCTGGAACCCTTCAGTCCACAGGATGAAGCTCTATCCACTAAGCCAAACCGCTTAGGGCATTCCTATCACACTTTAGCAATATGTATCATCTCCCATCCTACCCGCTATCTTCTATGTGCAGTTAGTACAGGTAAAGAGATATACATTAAATTGTCAAAGAGACCCCTGAAGATACTGTCGGAATCTAGAGAGTCTCATGCACTTTTGAAGGCTTTTGAGATGCAGGCTTTTGGTGCTAAGCTGCTATAACTGGCTAGATAAAAAGACCATCCATCTTTTCTGAATACTTGTAAATAAATTATTTTCTACTCCTGTGGGTCTGCCATCCTATGCTGTAGATAAGATAGTTTATATTTCAGCCTTTGCAATGGCTTATGCAAGTTTTTGGAATCAAGATGTAATATAAACAGGGATCGGAGACTGAGAATTTAACGGGTCTGCTTTTCCCTCCATAGAGAACACGTCGCTTCCCTGCACCATGTGTGGCATTTGGGCCCTCTTCGGCAGCGATGACTGCCTTTCTGTTCAGTGCCTGAGTGCCATGAAGATCGCACACAGGGGCCCGGATGCATTTCGCTTTGAGAATGTCAATGGATACACCAACTGCTGCTTTGGATTTCACCGGTTGGCGGTGGTTGACCAGCTGTTTGGAATGCAGCCAATTCGAGTAAAGAAATATCCTTATTTGTGGCTATGTTACAACGGAGAAATCTACAACCATCAGAAGGTAAACAGAATGAAACCAGAAAGATATCTTGATGTGATTTAAGCCTCAGAGCTCATTGGGTATAATCATTTTTACATAACTTACATAATGGTTTTTACTTTCAAAGCACTTTCCACGTTCATGAACTCATTTGTCCCAATTATATAGACTGGGCACTGATGAGCATAAGGGTGAAATGACTTGGTCAACACGAAAAAGATATAATGAGAATTACAACTCAAGTTCTTTAACTCTTAGTATTCCTCTCCCCCCACCCCACCACCCCCATCATGAATTTAAAGGTGCATCAGAGCCTGTGCTAGGCTCGGTGTTAGGTGCTGGAGATTCAGTAATAAATTAGAAGTAGGTTTGCACTGTAAAGGAGCTTATTCTATTTAGGGAGAAGACAAAAAAAGTCATTGTACATATAACAGTGTCCTGAAAACATGAATATAGAGCTGATGGATATGGGAGATCCAGTTTTGGGAGGGGAAGTCAGAGGTGGTCTCTTGAGAAATTGACACTCGAACTGAGAGGCAATGGGCATGCATCAGCCAGCATGGGGAAGAGCACTTCCTGTAGAGAGACTAGCAGGTGTAGAAGCCCTGAGGCGGGAAGCTGTCCTCAGATTGTCTTAAGAAAACAAGTTAGAGTTGGAAAAGGCAGGGAGGACCAGATCAAGTAGGACTTGGTATAGTATGGAGTTGGCATATCATTCTAAGAGCACAGAGATTTGAGATTTAATAGTTTGGAGGTGGTCATACTTGTAGCTTTTCTATAATGCTGTCCTTAAGATATTTATTGTGACCGTATTCCTCCACTTAATCAGAACAAAGGACAGAAAGGTAGCCAGATGCAATTACATGCAAGAAGGAAACAAATCAACAAACGACAAGTGTTGGCGAGGATGCGGAGAAAAAGGAACCCTCATGCACTGCTGGTGGGAATGCAGGCCGGTGCAGCCACTGTGGAGAACAGTATGGAGTTTCCTCAAAAAACTAAAAATGGAGCTCCCATTTGACCCAGCAATCCCCCTCTTGGGAATATATCCTAAGAAACTAGAAACACCAATCAGAAAGGATTTATGCACCCCTGTGTTCATAGCAGCACAGTTTACAATAGCTACAATTTGGAAACAGCCTAGGTGCCCATCAGCAGATGAGTGGATCAGAAAACTGTGGTGCATCTAGACAATGGAATTTCATTGCTGCCATAAAAAAGAAGGAATTCTTACCATTTGCAGCAACCTGGATAGAACTGGAGAGCCTTATGCTAAGTGAAATAAGTCAGTCAATGAAGGAGAAACACCACATGATCTCACTCATTTGTGGATGATAAAGAACATTATAAACTGATGAACAAAAAGATAGATACAGAGGCAGTAAAGCATCAAACAGACTGTCAAATTATAGCAGGAAGATTAAGGAGAGGTGGGGTAGATAAGAGATCAACCAAGGACTTGTATGCATGCATGTAAGCATAACCAATGAACACAAGACACTGGGAGGTTATGGTATGCCCTGGGGGGGAGGAGGCAATGGGAAGATATTTATACATGTAACATTAATAAAAATAAATAAATCTTTATTGTTCAAAAAAATAAATAAATGCAAGAAGGACTTTTAGCAGCATTAAAATTGGAACAACTTTCTAATCTGGTAAAAGTTTACTCTTAGGGTGAGAATGGGTGAGAGGATGGAAATTCTGACCTGAGGAAGCAAAATTTACTAAGAACTTTCCAATCGACTTATTTGGCTAATATTTTATAAGAAAAGTTAAATCTCAAATTGCAGGGTTTTTTGTCATCCTTCTTTCCAACTTTTAATTTTAAAAGGAACAAAACAGCCTTAACCGGTTTGGCCCAGTGAATACAGCATCGGCCTGCAGACTGAAGGGTCCCAGGTTCTATTCCTGTCAAGGGCATGTACTTTGGTTGTGGACACATCCCCAGTAGAGGGTGTGCAGGAGGCAACTGATCGATGTCTCTCTCTCATATTGATGTTTCTAACTCTCTATCCCTCTCCCTTCGTCTCTGTAAAAAACAAAAAATATGTATGTATATATTTTTAAAAAGGAACAGAACAATGAAAATCATTTGAATAACTGTTAATGTTTTGCTATAGTTGCTTTATCTCTCTTTTTCTATATTTATACACATATACATTGCATTTAGAGTATATTACAAATATGACTTTTCTAAACATGCAAGTATATATCTCTTAAGAATAAGGACATTCTCCAACCTAATACCAATACTATCATTAAAACTAAGAATCCATAATACCTTCTAATATCTAGTTTATATTTCCCCAAGTTTCCCAGGAATATATTTATGGCTGTTTTTTTTTTATTTTTAGTTAGTTCGTTTATTGGTTTTGAGCCAGATTTCATTCAAGATTCATATCTCTGGGTATTTTTTGAGCCTTCTTGGTATACTCCTATCATTCATGGGTAGGGTTTTATATTCTAACCACCCTTTGGACTTTTAGTTTTTATCTCTAAACCATAGCTTTTGCCATTGTTTGTTGTCTGCTTATAGGAACCCTCAATTTCAGATTTCTTATTTGAAAAGTTTTTATAGTTATTCATCAAATGTCTTTCATATTTATTAAGGGCTTAGTATATATAAATCAGACATTGTTTGTCTAGGTGTTTGAAGGCAGCATGGTGAACAAGGAAGGTAAGAATGGAGTTTTATGCTACTGGAGTCCAGGAGGGGAGCCGTTAAAACTCCTTTCTTAAGCCAAATTAGTACCAAATACACAAGAACGCTGTGTTGTATTATGGTACTATTAGCCTGACCTTCACCTTAAGTGAGACAGGAAATTCTTTGTTTTCTTGAACTGTGTTGCTGCTTTTGTGTGTTTTGTTCATAGGTATAAAAAGTTAAGTATTTTTAAAATATTTCTATTGTAAGTTAGCGAAGTATATTGTATTGTCAAAAGCAGAGAGGTTCCATTGCTTCTATCTGTCACCTGTGGTAATGCAGTGTAAGCAGCTAGAAACCTGTCTAAAGAACGGACATTTAGGCTCTTGTAAAGCATTCTGCAACAGAAGCTCCAAAGCCCTCCTGTTGTTGATGAAAATAAACTTTACTACTACCACTAAAATGCGGCCTGAGGTGTATTGGGGGTGGAGAGAGAATAAGGAAAGGAGAGGAGGAATCTGAGTAAAGGCAGGGCCTTGCAGCCAAGTCCAAGGGCACGGTGATTTCCAGATGGTAGCAAGAAGATATGGGATCTTCTCTCTCAGGAGAGTGGAAGGTGGTACATGTGAATCATTAACCCATAAATTACCTGCAAAGTTTACACCCAAGAGCGGTGATGACGTGGTAGTGGAGAGATTAGAGAAGCTGCTGCGTGCTAAAATCATTGGATACTTTAGGGTCACTCATCCCTGGGGTACTTAAGTCCAGAAGGGTCAGCAGAAGACCATTTCCACACCTCACATGCCAGTGACAGAGATCATCTCTAATGGTCTCTTAGAGCAGGAAGAGGCAACCTAGAGGTGGCTTTGTAGACACTGGAGGCGGCCAACCCCCCATTTTTGGACTGTGTTCTGTGATGTGAGGGCTTAGAGACAGAAGGTCCACAGATTTATAAAATGAGTGAGACCATGTGAAGCATGTTTTTATAGGCCATATGTATACAAACGTAAATTTTTTAAATATTTATATTTTTTATTGATTTCAGAGAGGAAGGGAGAGAGAGAGAGATAGGAACATCAATGATGAGAGAGAATCATTTATTGGCTACCTCCTGTACACCCCACACTGGGGATCGAGCCTGCAACCTGAGCATGTGGCCTGACTGTGCTCTGGGTTCATAGGTTGATGCTCAACCACTAAGCCATGCCAGCCAGGCTAGACTTACTTTTTGAAAATTAAAAACATGTTTTAAATGTTGAAACTTAATCTAGGATTTCCACCTGATTTTATAGGAACCTTTTTCTCTCCATTGTCAGCCGAAAATCATGAATTGAGTATCATTTGCTGGTGATGGTAGAGATCCAGGGGGTTTGGGGACATAAACTTCCTTACTCTGCGGTGATAGTGACGGTCTCTGCTGCCGCCTTGGAGCACATGCTCTAATCAGCTCCACTGTCGTTTTGTGCATCTGTGAGAAGTCCCTGTCATTCCACTGCACAGGTGGGGGCCAGCTGGTTTGCCCTGAAGGGAGGGTGTCCCGGATCAGGGTGGGGGTTCCCTTGGGGCATGAGGTGACCTGGGTGAGGGGCCTGTGGTGGTTTGTAGGTCAGCCACATACCCCCGCGACCCAAGTGGAGGACCTGGGATCTGGGATTTATTTATCTTTTATACAGTGGTACCTCGAGATACAAGTGTCCTAACATACGAGATTTTTTAGATATGAGCCGTGGAGCAAGCGATTTTTGCTTTGAAATACGAGCAACATTTGAGATAGGAGTAATTGCGCGGATCGGCTGGCTGCACACGACCCACCAGTTTACCGCGACTCGAGCGTCTCATAGTTTCCCACACCTCAAGGTTACGGAACGAATTAAGCTCGTATCTGGAGGTACCACTGTAATTGAAATTTTGTAGCGTGGAGCCTGGCCCCATGCTCCCTCATGACTGCAGCCATTTTTATTGGGATTTATTTATCTTCTAGAGTTGAAACTTTGTAGCCTTGAGTGGAGGCCTGGGCTAGTTAGGGTGTGCAGAAAGCTTGGCTTCCTCCATTGCTGGGGCAACCCAAGCTTCCTGCTCTCTCCAGCTCCATGGCTGCCACCATTTTTGTTGGGATTTATTTATCTTCTATAATTGAAACTTTGTACCCCGTTTCCCTGAAAATAAGACAGTGTCTTATATTAATTTTTGCTCCCAAAGATGCACTAGGTCTTATTTTCAGGGGATGTCTTATTTTTCCATGAAGAAGAATACAGTACACATTTATTGTTGAACAAAAAAAAAAGGAAATTTATTACCTGTATATGGTACAGTAGTAGTTGTCATCACAAACCAGCCCACTAATTGGCCTCAGCGTAGCTGGAGCTGTTCAGGCAGTGCGAGGTCTCTTTAAATCAGGAGTCAGACACCTTACAGTAGCTTCGGGGACCTTATATTCCGGGGAGGCCTTATTATCGGGGAGGTCTTATTTTCGGGAGATGCCTTCTATTACAGTGAGAGGCAAAACTGGAAGTAGGTCTTATTTTCAGGGGATGTCTTACTTTCGGGGAAACAGGGTAGCCTTAAGGGAAGGCTTAGGCCTGCCAGGGCAGGCGGAAAGCTTGGCTTCCTCCATTGCCTGGGAAACCCAAGCCTCCTGCTCTCACCGTGGCTGCAACCATCTTGGTTGGGGTTAATTTGCATATTGACACCCACAAGTGGGTGTGGCTTGTGGGTGTAGTGGAATGGTGGTTAATTTGCATATTACTCTTTTATTAGATAGGATCATTGTATTCTTTTCCATACAAACCTACTTTTGCCCACTCCTCCATGCCTCTAAGCATTGCTGTTCTGATGCATTATCTCTGCATTCTGTTTATGAGAATGCAACTAAAACTTTCACGGAATGCTATGATTCTTCCAAAACACTCAAGTGCATGAAGTGCTTATTGAGCTTAGAAATATTGAAAGAACTTGACATAAAAAAATTATTAGATCAACCAAAGGACTTTTTTGCATGCATAACCAATGGACACAGACACGAGGGAGGTGAGGGCATGATTAGGGGGGTGGAGGAGCAAGGGGGACTAAGGACATATATGTAAAACCTTAATAAAGAAAAAAATC
This sequence comes from Lasiurus borealis, assembly GCA_004026805.1. Taxonomy (NCBI): domain Eukaryota; kingdom Metazoa; phylum Chordata; class Mammalia; order Chiroptera; family Vespertilionidae; genus Lasiurus; species Lasiurus borealis. The sequence goes on from PVJN01017689.1 coordinate 6,676, forward strand.
CTATATAATAAAAGGATAATATGCAAATTGACCCTAATGGCAGAACTACCAGAACGACCGCTCAACCAGTCACTATGAGGCACAATGACCACCTCTTGATCTTTTCCTCAGGCAGCAGGTCCCGACCGCCCAATGGCGAATGAGGGTGTTGGCAGGGGCTGGGGCCGGCTGCTAGCAGCTGGGGAAGATGGCCCTGATCACAGGCCAGGCCTAGGAACGATACCTGTGCACAAATTTTGTCCGCCAGGCCTCTAGTTAATAAATAAATAAATAAATTATTAGTGAATGCAAGGATTCTAACACTTTAATTTTGCTATTACTTCTTTAAGCTGCAACGTCATTTTGCATTTGAATATCAAACCAAAGTGGATGGTGAGATAATCCTTCATCTTTATAACAAAGGAGGAATTGAGCAAACTGCTAGTCTGTTGGATGGGGTATTTGCGTTTATTTTACTGGATACAGCGAATAAGAAAGTGTTCCTGGGCAGAGATACCTATGGAGTCAGACCATTGTTTAGAGCCATGACAGAAGATGGATTTTTGGCTGTGTGTTCAGAAGCTAAAGGTAATGATACATTTTTTTTCCTACAGATTTTCATTATTATCTGGGGTTTTCTGTTTTTTTTTTCCTCTTAGGTCATATTTGCAAACCCCATAGGGGACAATGCAGAATTTTACAATTGACTAAATAAGTCATGAACCCCCTGGCTTTGTGTTTTTTAAACCAAGTAGTTGGATTCTTTTTTTAAGCACTTAAATTCTGTAATCCTTGAAGTATAAATCTATGTAGTAAATTCATTTAATTTTTGTTGTGCTGATATACTTTGCATATAGTTTGATCCCGTGTGTCTTGGCAAGTTTACCTCTATCATCTATCTACACTAATAAAAGAGAAAGACACAAATTGACCATACCTTTATGATGCCCACCAGCCAATCAGGAGTGAGTATGAAAATTAACCCACCAAAGATGGTGAGTTAATTTGCATATGCAGGCGCTGAGTGGCTGGGGGGCATTCCATACTTTCCCAGCAGCTCCAGGCCTCTGGACAGTGTGGGAAGGCAGAAAGGCAGCTCCAGACCAGAGCGAAGACAGAAAGGCATGCATCTGGCCTCATATATATATATGTAAGCTTAAATGACTGGTCGACCAGTCACTATGATGCACACTGAACATCTAGGGACAGATGCTCTACACTGGAGCTGCTCCCTGGTGGTCAGTAGGCCTAGCCTGCAATCAGGGCCATCTTTCCCGGCTGCTGGCAGCCAGCCCCGCCCCCCTCTGCCACTCACCCTGGTTCCCCGTTTCCATCAGCGATGGGAACCTGACAGCGGGGGGGAGGTGCCAAGAAGTCAGCTGTTCCCACCTGCTTGCTGGCCCCACCCCCCTGCAGGTTTCCCTCTGTGTGTGGGTTGACCAGTGGAGTAGGAGCCTTGATCTGGCACCCCCTGCATCCCCCACCACCCACCCCAGTTTCCCGTTCACCATTGGTGATCAGAGCCTGCTAGCTGGGGAAAGGAACCAAGAGGTGGTCAGTGCACCTCATAGTGACTGGTCAGGCAGTCGTTCTGCCATTATGTTCTCTGGGCTTTTATTATATAGGATTATATTGTTTTTTCATATGAACAACTGTTAACCTACTTTTGCCCCCCCTGTATATTCCTTCCATTATGTTCATTAAGGTTATTGAATACATGATCAAAATGCAAAAATGAGGATTTTTTTCTCTCATTGATTTCCAGGGAGAATGGAGGGGAGAGAGAGAAATATCAACATGAGAGAGTAATCTGCATGCACCCCAACCAGGGCTGGGGAACCTACAACCAAAGTACATGCCTTTGACCAGGAATTGAACCTGAGACCCTTTGGTTTTAGGGCCATTGCTCTAACCTTTGGGCAACACCAGCCAGGGTAACTTTCATCTTTTAGCTCTTACCTAGACAGTGGTAGCCTCCTAAATCCTGGTCTACCTGCATGTTTCTTTTTGCTTTATTTCAAGTCCTTTCTCACTTAGTTTCTAGATTTAATATTGACTGAAGCAAGGATAATGAGATCAATAAAAGGGTCCTTAGAACACTAGTCACAGCGTGGGTACTATGAGATGTCTGAGTTGGTCTATTTTTAGGCATTTCAAATGGCCCAGAAGTATGTATGTTAAGTACTGTTAGGAAACCCCTGTAAGAAGAACACAGGGAAAAGCAGACCTCCACTGTGTCTCCTTTGGACCTGATAACTGGATATGATAGTCTATCTAATAAAAGGGTAATATGCAAATTGACCATCCCTCCTCCACAAAGATGGTGGTGCCCATTGCCACAAGATGGCAGCGCCCAGTCCTCTCAGCCCTGCTGGAGCCCCCCAGTCCTCTGGGGCAGCCGCTGAGAGCGGGCAGTGTGAGTGGCCTGGTGGAATGCTTGCTTCCAAGGCAAGCGTTCCACACCAGCTGCAGGGGGCTTCTGGGCAGCGGGCTGGAGTGGCCAAGAGGGCGGGGGTGAGGGGAGACGCTTGCATCACTGCCCTGGTGATGAGGCAAGTGTTCTGTGCCCGGCTGTGCTGGGCCTCTGTGCCGCAGAGAGCCTGTGGGCAGTGGGCAGTGGGCACGGAGCGGCCAGGCCCCGCAGAGAGTTACTGGCACACAGATTCGGGCGCAGGGCTACTAATAGAATTATCTTAAATTCAGTTTACCCTTTGAAATTTCTTGACTTACATTTTACATCCTTCATAACACTGCCCTTTTCCAGACCGAATGATCTCAGCCAAGGTACTGCAACAGTTTTTATTGCTCAACGCTTTTAGAATGACTTACCAAAAACTCGCTTTATTTTTTGCTCCTGTAATGGACATGCATTTGTATTAAAAAGGGAAAACAAATAGGAATTTAAAGGATATTAAAACTAATCATGAAAGTTACTGTGAAGTGTGCTAACTCAAATAAAGTTACCTTTTTGAATTTGTAGGTCTTGTTAACTTGAAGCACTCCACAGCTCCTTCTTTAAAAGTGGAGCCCTTTCTCCCAGGACACTATGAGGTTTTGGATTTAAAGCCAAACGGCAAAGTTGCATCGGTGGAAATGGTGAAATATCATCACTGCAGAGATGAGCCTCTACACGCCCTCTATGACAGCGTGGAGAAACTCTCCCCAGGTAATAAAGCAAACGCCCACCCACCCATTCCCACCTCTCTCCCAGAGGAGGATTGGACTCATGCATCACCGGAATGATTTCTTATAGATGATCTACCCTGTTTCCCCTAATTTTTGCTCCCAAAGATGCGCTAGGTCTTATTTTCAGAGGATGTCTTATTTTTCCATGAAGAAGAATACGGTACACATTTATTGTTAAACAAACAACAAAAAAGGAAATTTATTACCTGTATATGGTACGGTAGTAGTTGTCATCACAAACCAGCTCACTGATTGGCCGCAGCGCAGCCGGAGCTGTTCAGGCAATGCGAGGTCTCTTTAAATTAGGAGTCAGATGCCTTACGGTAGCTTTGGGGGCCTTATGTGCCAGAAGGCCTTATGTTCTGGGGAGACCTTATTATGGGGAGGTCTTATTTTCCGGGGGGGGGGGGTGCCTTATATTACAGCGAGAGGCAAAACTGAAAGTAGGTCTTATTTTCGGTGGGTGTCTTACTTTCGGGGAAACAGGGTAGTTCCTATTTAATTTGGAGGTGGCACAGTGGGGTCTGACAGACTTCACTGTTGGGCAAATGCCGTCAGGAGAGATGTCGATGATTGTATGCCTCTTCGCAGCAAGTAACTCAGCCCGAGCGTGTCTGGCACTGTTTCATTTACTTTATGTGTCCACAGGTTTTGAGATAGAAACCGTGAAGAGCAACCTCCGAATCCTTTTTGACAATGCCATTAGGAAACGTTTGATGACAGACAGAAGGATCGGCTGTCTTTTATCAGGTGAAGACCGTTAAAAAAAAAAACTAGTTATATTTATCATATGTTTGCTTAAGTTAAAGCAGTGGTTCTCAACCTTTCTAATGCCGCGACCCTTTAATACAGCTCCTCATGTGGTGGTGACCCCAACCATAAAATTATTTTCGTTGCTACTTCATCACTGTAATTTTGCCACTGTTATGAACTGTAATGTAAATATCTGATATGCAGGATGTATTTTCATTGTTACAAATTGAACATAATTAAAGCATAGTGATTAATCACAAAAACAATACGTAATTATATATTGTGAAATATTTATTTCTAATTACAAAAAATGAAATTTTGTCTTGAATCATGGTGCAGCATGGGCAACAGTCTTCATATAACAATAGTAAACTACATTGCTACATTTTGCTACCCCGAGGAGCAGTCTGTTGGTTCCTAAGACCATGGGAAATATGTGTTTTCTAATGGTCTTAGGCGACCCCTGTGAAAGGGTCGTTCGACCCCCAAAGGGGTCACGACCCACAGGTTGAGAACCACTGAGTTAAAGGATTTGTAGCTATCCCTGAGATTTTGCCTATAAAATATTTACTTTATGACTTAATCTTTTCTCCATTATAGAATGAAACAGTTTTCTCTAAGCTGCATTTCATATTTCTGGTAATTTAGCAACTTAAAGTTACACTATAATTATTGTTGGGATGAGTAAACATTTTTTTAGAGTTGTGTGTAGTGATTGTTGAACCATTTCCAATACCGTTCCCATGATCACTGGCTATGTTAGATTTTTCTCTTATTCAAGTTGACTTTCAGTTTATAAAAGTTGGGGATTTTAAGTGATAAAACTCCTATCATGGTGCTTAATCCAAATGCAAGTCATCTGTCCCAGTCTGTGCACGGCCCATGACTGACCAGTACACCTGTCTGTCGCCTTGCTCGCAGGGGGCTTGGATTCCAGTTTGGTTGCTGCCACCCTGTTGAAGCAGCTAAAGGAGGCCCAAGTCCAGTACCCTTTCCAGACATTCGCGATTGGCATGGAAGACAGTCCTGATTTACTAGCTGCCAGAAAGGTAAGACACTATCTCTGCCTGATACTAAAATCAAAATAAAGTCAGTAATGATGATTCTGTACTTCTGCTCTGTTGACTCTGGTAATGGTTTTAGCATGAATTATGTTAAAATGTAATGAAATGCCAGTTTCAACTATATTGCACACTGTATTCTGGGTACTTTTATCTACCATGGTCAATGCAGTTCTCACAAAAACCCTATGATAATTATTCTTTTAAAAGTGGTTAGTCCTTTAGGCTTAGGAGTCTGATTGCTCATTTCAAATCCTACCTCCACCTTGCAGTTCCTCTCTTATGTAATGGCAGTAATAGTATCTACTACAGGATAATTTTGAAGTGAAAATTATATAATTTACAAAAAATGCACAGGGTAGACCCTAGCATGTAATAAATTCTTGGCAAATGTTAGCTGTTATTTTATTTTTTTAAGATTTAAAAAAATTGATTTCTAGAGAGAAGAAAGGAGAGTGGGAGAGAGAGAGAAACATTGATGTGAGAACAGAACATTGATTGGCTGCCTCCTGGAAGCCCCCTACTGTGGATTGAACCTACAATGTGGGCATCTGCCATGACTGGGAATCAAACCAGCAATCTTTTGGTGCATGAGATGGCACCCAACCAACAAAGCCACACCAGCCAGGGCTTGAGGTTTTTGTTTGTTTGTTTTTATAAAGCAGTATATTTAAGACTATGGATAAAGGTGATGTAGTACACATTCAGTGTGCAGGAGACCACATTCCTGATCTGGAAAAACTGAGATAGAATGATTGCTAAAGAGCTAGAGGGTAATCCCAAAGCAAGTTGATTAATGATAAAAGAATCCAAAATAGCCAAAGAAAATAGGATAAGGGAAGGGGCCATTTCATTTAGGCATAACATCCTGGGTCTAAAATGAGGCATAGCAGGAGGGCCAAAAAGTGGCCAAGGTTAGAGTAGGACCATGCTGGATTAGAGAGAGATGAGGTAGGTTAGATAAAGTAGATGTGTGTTTGGGGGTGGGGTGGTATGCTAATTGGAAGCCTCTCACTGATAGGTTGAGGTCTTGTAATGAAAGGCTGATGGGACTTCTACCACTTGATGGTTAAGTGGAGGAGAGGGACTGGGGGAGGCAAGAAAATTGACTGGGTGGGACTTCTGTGTGGTGGCCTGGAGAAGCATTTCTCCATATTGTGGGGGCCTGCTGAACCGTTTCCCCTTATTTTGCCTTGTTTTCCACTATTGTTAGTTCATTAGACGTTGTGAACCAGAGTCAAGTTTCATTTCCAAGGGCAGTTCTTTCCTTTAAATAACAAGTGTGTGGGTATTTCTTTATATAATCAGGTGGCAAATCATATTGGGAGTGAACACCATGAAGTCCTCTTTAACCACGAGGAAGGCATTCAGGCCCTGGATGAAGTCATATTTTCCCTGGAAACTTACGACATTACGACAGTTCGTGCTTCAGTGGGTAAGGTATTTCATAATATCAAAAAGACTTTTAATTCTGAAAAATTAAGTTTTAAGAATGTTATTTCAAGCAACAGTTTACAAAGCATACTCCAGAATGAATGGAAATAGTCACCAATTGTCTAAGACAAGATCCTTTAAGAATTCCCTGGAGTGAGAGGGACAACAAATATGTAGTTAAACTTCCACAATTATAGTATCACTGTTTATATTTCTCTAAAGAGTAGATATATATGTTCTGCAACCTCTTCCCCCAATTTCTCTGTATAATGTTTCTTAGCCAAAGAGGAAAATAGGTCTAAGTTGTAACTAATTTTCTGTAAGAAATACTCATTTTAGATATAGTCTGATAAATATTTCATCATATGACTTATCAGTCAGTAACAGGCAATACTAGTTTTATCTGGTGGATACACACCAATATCAGAAGTATATTTCAAATCAGACTGATCCAATGTTGTTGAGCCTCTACTATGTACCGACTTAGATATGCCTCTTTTAAGAGACTCAGAATCTGATAGGACTCTCATCAGGGAGCCAAAATACAGGAATAGATATACTGTACAGTTTATCTGGTATTAATACTTTGTTGGGGGGGAAGCAATTAATAAAAATCTCTAAAAAGTCTGCTTAGGGAAGCGTTAAGAACAAATACAGGTTTACAAGGATGTGGAGCAGGAAGCAATGGGCATCTTTTAATAACTTACATAGTATATTTAACTATATGTGAAAATTGGTAGATGGATAGTATTAAAAAAAATTAAAATGAAACTCCCAAAACCTTAAATCTCTTACTATTTTTTTGTATACTTACTCTAAAACTCATGCTTTTACAGTGCAATAGCCCACAATTTTTACATTTAGATTTTAAAATTTGAATGCTTTTAAACCAAGAATATCCACCTTAAAATTTTACTAAACTGAACAATGATGCAAATATCTTTTAAAAAATTAATATGTTTCATACCAGTATCCCTATACAAAAATGATAAGAGTCTAACCTAAGAACAAAACTTGTAGTTGTTTCCAAAAACCAAATAAAAGACATTTTTGGTAAAAGTTATGTCGACATTATTAGTAATATCTGTCTCTTCTTTAAGGTATGTACTTAATTTCCAAGTACATTCGGAAGAACACAGATAGTGTAGTGATCTTCTCTGGAGAAGGCTCAGATGAACTAACACAGGGTTACATCTATTTTCACAAGGTAAGCATTTGGAAATGGAAGGATATTGGTGTTAGATTCAGAAAAGCATGAAAAATGAAAAAAAAAAGGTGGGAATATTAATTATTTCACTATTTTCAATATAGCCATAACGCTTTTGAGTACCTTGCGAGGTATATGAGGAAATCTGACACTGTCTGCTTTGTGATTTCTTAGAGGGAGAAAGAAGTCCTAATGATGTCAGATAATCCCTATTCTTTAAGTAGGTAGTCATGTTTCCTAATCCCCTGTGATATTGTGGTTATTGCACAGTGTGCCCATTGTATTTGTTCTTTGGAGGGAAGACATGTTTTATACAGATTCCCTCCCTCCCCTAAACTCTGTGGCTTTTTGCCTTGCCCACCTTTAGAGTCGGAGTATGTGTAAGAGTAAGAAGCAAAAGCTTTTACTTGCTTAACGCACATCTGTCTGTGTATCTCTGACTGTCAGCCGTTTGTTGGTACGCTAGGCTCCTTCTCCGGAAAAGGCCCAGGAGGAGAGCGAGAGGCTGCTGAAGGAGCTCTATCTGTTCGATGTCCTCCGCGCAGACCGCACCACTGCTGCCCACGGGTAACTCGGTGTTTTGGGAGTCAGTGGGAATAAAGTGCAATGGCTGACTTTTTTTCTTTTCTTTTCTTTTTTTTTTTAAATATATTTTATTGATTTTTTTACAGAGAAGAAAGGAGAGGGATAGAGAGTTAGAAACATTGAAGAGAGAGAAACATCGATCAGCTGCCTCCTGCACGCCCCCCACTGGGGATGTGCCTGCAACCAAGGTACGTGCCCTTGACCAGAATCGAACCTGGGACCCTTCAGTCCGCAGGCTGACACTCTATCCACTGAGCCAAACTGATTTTGGCAGCCGACTTTTTTTCTTTCCCATTGGTAATATGTTGCCTGGTGTGACTTTCATAGAGAAAATGAAGCTAGTCTCTCAGTGCTGCTGTGGGAATGTGAGATGACTTTCACAGGTTGTTCTACACCGAGTTTCCACCTTCACAGCATAACAGTGTTCCGCTCAGATCTGAACAACTGCAAGGGAAGGCAGTTGCAGCTCTTTTTAAGTCTTGAAGGGAAGTAAAAATTTTACAGCTCCTTGTCACAGGTGCTGAGCACCTGCCTGCTCGATGCTGTGGTGATCCTGCGTAGGGATAAGAAGATGCCAGAGGTTTGATAAGAGTATAAAACCAGGTTTCTATGGCATCATTTCTGTTGGCTAAAGGTTTCACTTTTTTCCCTGGTTGGTTGGCTCAGTTGGTTGGAGCATCTTTCTGTACACCAAAAGGTTTCAGGTTCGATTCCCAGTCGGGGCACATACCTACCTACCAGTAGGTTGTGGGTTTGATCTCCTGTTGGGGTGCATACAGGAGGTAACCAGTCCATGTTTCTCTCTCACATCAATGTCTCTCTCTCTCCCCCTTCCTCTCTTCTAAAACAATAAAAACATGTCCCTGAGTGAGGATTAGAAAAGTATATGTCATAAAGTTTCACTTAGCTGGTCATGTTGGAGAGTTGAAGACACTTGCTATACATGGTAAATAACCAACATTAAATGTTTCTGTTGCTTCTGCCAATCACACTTAGAACAGAGAGTAATACTAGTAAATTAGGGGGGTGGCAATGAACTGAATCTGTGGTTATGTTCTATCCATTTGTCCTTATCAGTCATCAGGATTTGGGATGCAAATGATACCCCTGTAAGGAAAGTGGAACATTGGTTTATATTGAATTTTTTATATAAATTTGCAATCAGTTGAGCAAAAAATTTTGAATTATCATTACAGCTTTTAATAGAACAAGAGATGGTCTCACCCAGAAAAACCTTTGAGTCTGAAAAGTCCAGACAAAGGATGTTCTTTTTCTTTTCTTTTTTAAAGAAAGCAATCCCATTTTTTTTTTAATGTATTTTATTGACTTTTAAAGAGGGATAGAGAGTTAGAAACATCGATCAGTTGCCTCCTGCACACCTCCTACTGGTGATGTGCCTGCAACCAAGGTACATGCCCTTGACCAGAATCCAACCTGGAACCCTTCATCCGCAGGCCGACACTCTTATCCACTGAGCCAAACAAGTTAGGGCACAAAAATTGTTCTTAATCATTCATATTACTCATGATTCTTTCTCTGTATTTTTTTTTTCCACTTGTTCCCAGAAGGGAAAGTAAAAGTAATTCTTCTCAAACTGCTTGTTGCACTCCCTAGATGAGATAATCCATATGTATTCATGCATTCTTACAGAGCAATCAGGAGGATTGAAAAAAATGATATTATAATTTTAACAATACTTAGGGGCTAGTTGAATTACTAAGGAACTCTAAACCAGGATCTAAACAGACAGGCACTAAATACCCATCTTGATTTCTATCTCTTCTCTTCCCCTTTCAGCCTTGAATTGAGAGTCCCATTCCTGGACCATCGGTTTTGTTCCTATTACTTGTCTCTGCCGCCTGAGATGAGAATTCCCAAGGTAGGTGCATCAGTTCTGGATAAAAATTGGCCGTTGGTGTTGGTTGTATCCAGAGCTTTTCCTGATGCTTCTTTTGTTTTCATGTCAGAATGGAATAGAAAAGCATCTCCTGAGAGAGACATTTGAGGACTCCAACCTGCTACCGAAAGAGATTCTCTGGCGACCGAAAGAAGCCTTCAGTGATGGCATAACCTCAGTTAAGAATTCCTGGTTTAGGATTTTACAGGATCATATTGAACATCAGGTAGGATGCTTTTAAAAGTATTTTCTGGAATAGGACAGTTTGGGTATAGAGTTTATTTTGTGCTCAGTTTCAATGTTTTGTATCTGTAGGAGAGATTTCCTCGTTTTAAAAAATCAACTAGCACACGGGATTATAAAAAAGCATCTCATGTTAAAAGAGAGAAGAGACGTAACCAGTCATCACTGACCTTCATTTTAACACACATCTCTGGGCCCCTGCTGCGCTCCAGACACTATGAGGCATAAATGAATAAAACACTCAGAACCATAAGAGATTAGAAATATGTATCTGAATGTTATTTAAGAGCTCCACAGCTATGCATTTTGTGGTATTTAACACTTTCTAAGTGATGAGTGATACAGAAGGTCTCCAGCTGTATTTACAGTCAAGCCCTTTCTTTTCTCTTGGTTTTATGAAGCCAAATTAAATACATGTATTTCTGTGTCTTTTTTTTTAAAAAAAACAAAACAACATTTTGGTTTTATACTCTCATTCTTACAGGTTGATGATGCAATGATGGCAGCTGCAGCCCAGAAGTTTCCCTTCAACACTCCTAAAACGAAAGAAGGCTACTACTACCGCCAGATCTTTGAACGCCACTACCCAGGCCGGGCTGACTGGCTGACCCACTACTGGATGCCCAGGTGGATTAACGCCACCGACCCTTCTGCACGCACTCTGACCCATTACAAGTCAGACACCAAAGCGTAGGCGCTTTCTAAGCCATAGAGTAAATGTTCTTATTGTGAAGGGTAGAGGACTTGGGGGCTACAGGGGGCAGCATTGAGCTTCATCTACCCAGGTGGTGAAAAAAATAAAAAGTCTTAAATGTAAAACATTGCCACAGTCATTTATATTCATACTGTTCTTTCGTTAGCGGTGACTAGGACCTGAGCCGCCTTTACTATGTCACAGTAAGGTAGAGGGTGGGTGAGGAAATGGGGGGGACAGCCTGGTGTTTGCTGCAAGAATGCACAAACAGTCCTGGCAGGGTTGCTTTGCCTCTTGCCCCCAGGACCTCCTTCCAGTCCTCGCCTGGTCAGAGTGCCTGTGGTCTCTCTGACTTCCCTCCCTCCGTTCTTTCTGCATCCTGACATCTGGCGAGGCTGACTCCGGAGGAGTTAATCCTCTGCGAGGATTGTAACGCAGAAGCATCCGTAGCTCTGTTTTGTAAGATAGTAATTCAGATTGTTTTTGTTGTTGAGCCAATGCAATGTGTCTTCTGGAACTGTTGATGCTGAGCAGCACCAGATGTTAGACCTTGGTCCTTAAGTTTGGCCAAGAAAGAAAGAATTCAGATCCAAGTCTCAAATACAAGCACAAGTTTATTTAGAAATTCACAGAGGTGGAAGAAGTGAGCCATAGAAGAAGTGAGCCAGCTGGGGCTACTGGGCTCAGGAAACCAGTTACAGAGGCAGAAGAAGGGCACTGATTGCTTAGTATAAAAAAAGCAGAGGCATGTGCCTGGAGGGAAGAAAGGGTAGGTTTGAGAGGGGGTTCGGGGGAGAAGAAGCGTACTGGATTGTTTGTCTTAAAGGGCTTTATCTGTTTTCCAAATTGGGGAATTTTAGGGAGATTTCAGGGGAGGCTCTCAGTAGAACATTCAGCAGAGTTCTAGGTGTGTCCTAGTGTTGTGGTCTCTACTGATTGGTCGGTACTCTTGTAGGGGATCATTTGTCATTGCAGCTGGTCTGATTCAGCCATGGTGTCGCCCTCCATGACTTACTGCCTTTCTGGTCCCGGAGCTGAAACAGAACAGAAGCTTAGGTATTATCTCTGGTTTGACCAAAACTGTCTCCGTGTGGTCAACTGACCTGAAGCTTTGCTCCTGAGATTATTCTATGTGGGTCCGAACTTCATTGCCTTGAGTGCTTAATGCTGAAGGGAGTGGCTATGCAAGGGCTTGGAAGAGAAGTGTCTGAGGTCCTTGTGTCTCTCTAAGGGGCTCTGCTACATGACTAGTGACATGCCAGGGTAGGAAAGTTAGGGAAGGGTCTGAACTGCATGACCAACAGTGAGGGAGATATAAATATAAATGTCCTTTGACAAAGAGTAGCTTCTAGTTGGTTTTCAGAGCTTTCTCACAAGTCTGCCCTTAATAAAAATAATCAATATTTCCAAGGAGGCATATTTTGGGTTAGCCCTTCACGTCCAATGAACAGGCAGAAGATTTTCATTGGAGTGCTCATCGGTTATGTAGAGACAATATTTTGAAATATATTGAAGATGAATTTAGTTATTAGAAATTTGAAGAGGAAACTGGTGGCACACAGGTAAATGGAAGAATGCTTGGTGGGAAGAGCGAAGAGACCAGGAATTTCTCTGGTGCGTTGGAGGACGGAGTCTGAGGCTAGCTATCGACCTTTACTTAAAATTTCAAAATGTCTCTAGGAAGCTGAAGAAATGTCACTAATTAAGACTGACTGGCTCTTAATGGTAATCTTGTATTTGCAGGTGCTTGAATTGCTTAAAGCTAGCATGGTATAACCCCACCCAGCCAAGCTAGGTGACCCCAAGAATGCTTGGGAAACTTGGCTGGTAGTGAGTGATTCTGAGGCAGGGAAGTTAGAATAGGGAACAAAGACCTAGAGCAGTCTTCGGCAAACTCATTAGTCAAGAGAGCGGTAAACCGCAGCTCACAAGCTGCAGTTTGCCGACCACTGGCCTAGAGCTCTCTCCTTCCCCTTCTCCCTCATAGCTGGGACTTCACAGGTGCTGCCTTCACTGACCACCTGTCTCCCCCTCCCTCACCCCCCCCACCCGCGCCTTCCCCTCCTCATTCTCCTATAATCAAGAAGATAAAAAAAAAAAAAAATTACTATGTATAGAGAAGACAAGGATAAGTGACATCAGCAGTCACTCCACCAGTGGGCATTGGGAAGGGGGTGACTGCCCACGTTTAATAAGAACCTTCCACACAGATCCCATCAGGGCGTCCACTTCTCTGAGGTTGCCTGCTCTCACTTCTCCAGTGCATTCCATCGCTTTAATAAATTTACTGTGCTTTGCCAAATCCTTCTGTCACGCCCTTGGATTCTTTCTTATTCTGTGACAAGTACCTGGATTGGGTGAGGCCTCCCTGGGCCTCTCTGGATGTCACACAGCATCAATTGTCCAGTGTACAGATGACCTTTGAACAATGCTCGGGTTGGGGTGATAAGTCCCTGCTCAGTTGAAAATCTACATTGAACTTTTGACTTCCCCCTTCCCAAGTTTAACTACTAATAGCCTAGTGTTGACTGGAAGCCTTACCAATAACATAAATGACTGATTAAAATATATTTTATATGCATATTATGTGTATTATATAGTGTATTCTTATAATAAAATAAGCTAGGGAAAAGAAAACATGAAAATTCTAAAGAAAAAATACAGTATTTGTTGGGAAAAAAGAAATCCATATATAAATAGACCTGTGCAGTTCAAACCCATGTTCAATGGTCAGCTGCGCCCTGCAAGATTAAGGTGTTCCATCCACCACAAACTGGCAGTGTTGGAGAATGGGACTTGGCTCCAGATTTTAAACTCTGGTGACTATGGAATCTGGCAACGTTAGATACCACCCACATGTTTGACAGTGGAGGTACTCATTCCGGCCAATTTCCGAGCAGTGAACTCCGTCCTACAGGCCAACCATAACTGTAGCAGCTCACTGCACTTAAGCTGCACCTGAGAGCTACACACGGTTTTTGGCATGTGGTATAACCTTAGCCTTTTCTTTTGCAATGAACATGGAATGTTTGAAGAAACTGCCACTGGAGCATGTACGGATGACTCAACAGCTTCGTACTGGCCAAGCCTGTTTTTCGGGCCAGATCTTGGTGACTCGGTGCTAAAGAGGTAAGTTGGTTTCCCTGCTAACAACAGATAACCTAGTCCTCTCAGCACAAACTCGGGGTGACTAGCTGATATTGCCCCGCCTTTTCAGCCTCACCCAAGCACCCTCATGGATGATGTTGCCCCTTCAGAGGCTTTTTTCCACTTTGCCTTAATACTGATTAAAAAGAGTACTTGATAGTTTTTGACAGAATGATACACTTCCAACAGTATGGAGATGACTCAAAACATAAAAATAGAGCTGCTATATGATCCAGCAATTCCACTTCTGGTTATTTAAAAAGAAAAACAAAAAACAAACACACCACACAAAAAAATCCCTCATTTGAAAAGACATATGGATGGCTACGTTCATTGCAGCATTACTAGTAATAGCTAAGATTTGGAAGCAACATAGATGGCAATTCATAGATGAATGGATAAAAAAGTGTCATATTCAGCAATAAAAGAATGAAATCTTGCCATCTGTGACAACGTGAATGGACATAGAGGGTATGTTAAATAAGTCAGAGAAAGGCAATTACCATATGCTTTCACTCACATGTGGAATCTAAAAAACAAAAATAGGAACAGACCCATAGATCTAGAGAACAAGCTGATGGTTGCCAAATGGAATGGGAATTTTAAAATACTCAGGGAGTTTGTTAAAAAATACAAATACAAGATTAAAGTTTAAAAAAAAACACACAAAATACCTAAGTCCTACCACTGCTTTACACAATGTTAACGTTTTCTTGCAGATCCCTTACTGTTGAGGCACAATTGTACATGTGTGAGTATATGATTTTGGGTAGAAACCCTTCCCTGGGGAAGTGTATTAAAGAACTAACCCCAAGCCCCTGGAGTCAGACTCAAGTGAATACCTAGGGTTGAGGCCGCAGAGGCAGACAGAGCTTGCCCCTTATTTCCTCCTGTCTCGGGGTTTCCTTAGTTTGGTCTGGAGCCTGAGGTAACAGATCTTTGAAGTGGGTGGGTCCCCAGGAAGGCACCTTCATGATTCTAAACCCGTGCAGTAGACCAATCAAACCCAGCATCTACCTACCAAAACTTTTTTTGCTTGCTCAGTCAGTGGGTTTACCCTTATTTGAGGAAGTGGGGCAGGTTTTATTTTCTAAAAGTGGCTACAGCAATACTTCTGGCTCCACAGACTTCTAGAGCCTTGCCACTCCTGAGGAGCCATCTGCTCTGCATTGTCCTTGAGCCTGGGCAGCATTTTATGATTGCCTTGACTGGCAGAGCCCAGGAGAACACCGAATTCCAAGGCTAGGCCGCAGAGGGTGACTTGGTTTCTGCTTTCTTTCGGTGCACATTGTCAGGAAGAGGCCGACATCAATTGTCCACTGTTCAGAGGATCCTTGAACAATGCTAGGGTTGGGGTGTCAGTCAGGGCTGATGGCCCCAGCCAAGGTCTTGGTCAACAGCAATCAGCCACCAGATATGTGAGTGAGTGACCCTCCAGGTCATTTGAACACCTTCTGAGTCTGAGTCTTCCAGTTCAGTCACGGGAAGGAGAGATAAGCCATCCCTACTGTGCTCTGTCCACATTCCTAACTCATAAATCCATGAACGTACCAAATGGCGGTTTGACACGATGAAGGTTGGGGGTCAGACTGTAATAGTTACACAGGCACAGCAACTGGCACAGGTAAGCACTATTACCCCTATGTTACATAAGTCACTTGGGCAAACCCAAGTCATTCAGTTAGCCAGAGAGATTGGCTCCAAAGCCTACTGCTTTTTCGTGACCATCTTCCTATTGTCAGCATAACATCCCAGCCTGAGTCTATGCGGGGAGTTTGGACACCAAGGGAAAGGACCTCTGGGGTTGAATTTGGAATAGGGACAGGAATAGTGAGTTACCTCCCAGGGATTCCAGTGACTGTGGTCATTTTTTATAATAGGGTAGGTTGGATGGTGATGAGAAAACAATTTCAAATTTTCAGAGCATAACCACAACAAATGTGTGTTCTTGCTCAAACCATATGTCCATCTGATCTCTAAGGGGCTCTGCTCACTGTTGAGTTTATAATCACTTCAACTGATTATAATTTTGACACATATTTTCATGACCAGCAAGACAGGGGACAGAGAAAATGAATCATGTACTAAAACTCAGAGCTTCCACATAAAAGGTGACACATCACCTTTTCTCACTTTTTATGGGCCAAAGCTAGTCACATGACCACTCCTGATTTTGAAGGTGCCTGTGCCAGAAAGGAAAGGAAGATATTTGTTGTAATAACTGCCCAAATCCACCCTTCACTCACCAAATATTTCACTCTCCTACACATAAACTATACTTGTCCCCTTTTCAAGAGTTCAACCCAATAATTCCATTGTGTCATGGCCATGAGCCCCAAGTTCAGTATTTCTGGATGAGGTACTGATGTGGAAGACTGGTGGTGACACCTCTCCTTGAACTAAGAGGGGAAGTTCTCCCCACCTGTTCAATATATATAATATCAGGACAGGAATAGGATCATTACAACATCATATATGTACTCCTCTTTGAAAAGGACAGAATGAGAGACATATAGCAAACACCAGCTGGTAGCAATTCTGACATCTTGCTCACTAGTCATTTTGAGCGCCCTCACCTTGGTCTCCAGTGGAAAAGTGTCTTTCTAGGTTCACCAGTAGTCTGTATGTTGGCAGAAGTGAAAGACCTGTGGGAGATAATTGGGAACACTTTGGGGAAGTCTGATTTCTAACAAGATAGCTAGTTGGACTCATGCCATCACGATTTTGGTTACCCAGAATAAGAGCTATCACTCATTGATCACCTTTCCAAAGTACCAAAAATTATAATTGAGTTTTATGAGGTCTGTACTATTGAGCTCATCCACATTTTATGAACGAGGAAAGTGGCATTTTGTTGCATGCCCAAGTTCATATAACTAGTAAGTAAGTAATCGGAGTAGGATATTTGATCCCAGGTTACAGGCATTTAGAGACTTTGTACTTAATTCTTATCCTGTTACCCTTCAAAGGATTAGAATATAGAATATAATTATGTACATTTAAAAATAAATAATTTCTAATTCTATATTTTAATGGGAATATATATTCCACTTCATAGGTAATTCATAAATAATTTATCATGTTTAATTGAGCATGATAATTTTTTCCAATTTTTAAAATTTGTAACAAATACATAAGCACACATCACTTATACAATTTAAACAGATGTGACTTCGAGTTTATGTGATTTTTTTGAATTTTTACCATATTTCAGGCTCTTGCTAGCCAGTAAGTGGATGAAAAGAAATTAATTCATAGTCCTCTTTGCAACTTGGAGAATTTTTAACAATGCCAGGGGGAAAAGCCATACACAAACTGTTGGTGTATTTTAGAACTTGGTTGTTGCAATATAAAATATTTGTTGTCTGAGGACTAATATACATAAAACCACAAGGTGGCAGTCATGACACATGATTTTTATCTTCAGGCAATTTTATGCATTTCTCAAAATAGTGGAGTGCACAAACTATTTTATGCCAAATTGGAGAGATGTTTTGTTCATTTCATAAGATAAATCTGATCACAGAAGCTCCATGATTTGTTATAGGTAATTAGTAAGTACTTTTTACTTGCTAACAACATGTGGTTTATATTTTTTTCCCTGAACCTTTTATCTCCCACCTCTTTTTTATTTTTTAAATAATATACTTGTATTGATTTCAGAGAGGAAAGGAGAGGGAGAGAGTTAGATAGATGATGAGAGAGAATCATTGATTGGCTACTTTCTACACACCACATACTGGGGATCAAGCCCACAACTCCGGCATGTGCTCTGATGGGGAATTGAACCATGACCTCCTGGTTCATAAGTCCATGCTCAACCACTAAACCATGCTGGCCAGGCTATGTCCCTCCTCTTTGATCCACCCTCATAAATATACCTGTACAAAGTGTGTCCTTAAAAGGTAAGAAGGAATAGGGATAATCCCAAATCTGTTTTTACTTGCCTTTCAAATGCAAAAAAATATATACATAAACTTATTTTTGTAATCACCCACTCTAGCTAGCCTGGACTCTTTTAAACTTATTCTAACCCACCGACAAGATAGAATCGTGTACTGAGCACTTTGTTTACACATAAAACCAGCTAACATGTATTGTGACGACCCACTGATCCAAGACCATAGGTTGCTGTAACAATTCTGAAAGGTACTCGCTATTGTTGTCATCACAATTTTATGGACGGAATGGAATGTACAAGCAGCTTAGATAGTAAAAGAGAAGCTCAACTCGTGGCCAGTGGAATTACCCAATTCCATTGAATTGTCTATTGATTATTGGGTACCACAGAAATGTGATCTATATTAGCAAGGTGATTTTTATTTGCAGAGAAGTAATCTATAGAAATTTGCTGAGCTCCAATGACAATGACCATTATCTTGTATACGAAATGCCTTCTTTAGTTCTTACTAACAAAGTTGTAACTTCCATCCATTAAATTTATACTTTATCAGCCTGAGCTTACCAGTGAAGGTTTTTGTGGCAATGCTAGAAGTTCTGGAGCAGGAAAGTGAAGGGGCAGGGAAGAACCCTGGATCTATGTTTTGTTTCAGGGAATGAAAGGAAAACAGAATTGAAAAGAAAATGGTTCATTATTGGGTAAAGTGACAGGGTTTCTGGGACTCTGCACAATTTTTTTTAATCCTTTATTGTCTAAAGTATTACATGTATTTCCTTTCTCCCCCCATTAACCTCTCCCTGGCATGGCCACTCTCATTTCTCAGCACATGCCCTCACCCCCCTCCCTACTGTCTGTGTCCATTGGTTATGCTTATATGCATGCATACAAGTCCTTTGGTTGATCTCTTACTCCCACCCCTACACCCTCTCCCCAACCTTCCCTCTGAGGTTTGATGGCCTGTTTGATGTTTCCATGTCTCTGTATCTATTTCTGTTCAGCTGTTTATATTCATTATATTCCACAAATAAGTGAGATCATATGACATTTATTTTCCTCTGACTGGCTTATTTTGCTAAGCAATAATGCTCTCCAGGTCCATCCATGCTGTTGCAAATGGTAAGTGTTCTTTCTTTTTTATAGCAGTGTAGTATTCCATTGTGTAGATGTACCACACTTTTTTAATCCAGCTTAATGGGCACTTAAGCTGTTTCTGAATCTTAGCTATTATAAATTGTGCAGCTGTGAACATAGGTTGCATATATCCTTCCTGATTAGTGTTTCTGATTTCTTGGCATTTATTCCTAGAAGTAGGATCACTGGGTAAAATGGGAGTTTCATTTTTAATTTTTTGAGGAAACTCCATACTGTTTTCCACAGAGGGTGCACCAATCCGAATTCCCACCAGCAGTGCACAAAGGTTCCTTTTTTCTCCACATCCTCACCAGCACCTGTGTTGATTTGATGATAGCCATTTTGACAAATGTAAGATGGTATCTCATTGTCATTTTGATTTGCATCTCTTGGTTGATTAGTGACTTTGAGCATGTTTTCATATGTCTCTTGGCCTTCTGTATGTCCATTTTCGAAAAGTATCTATTTAAGTCCTTTGCCCATTTTTTTTTATTGGATTATTTTCCTTTTGTTAACTTGTATGAGTTCCCTATAAATTTTAGAGATTAAACCTTTATTTGGTATAATATTGGCAAATATGTTCTCCCATGCAGTGGGCTTTCTTCTAGTTTTGGTGATGGTTTCTTATGCTGTGCAGAAGCTTTTTATTTTGATGTAGTCCCATTTATTTATTTTTTCCTTAGTTTCCATTGTCCTAGGAGCTCTATCAGTAAAGATATTGCTACAACATATGTCTGCTATTTTGCTGCCTATGGATTCTTCTAAGATTTTTGTGGTTTCCCGTCTTATGTTTAAGTCCTTTATGGAGTTTATTTTTGTGTATGGTGTAAGTTCGTGGTCTAGTTTCTTTCTTTCTTTCTTTCTTTCTTTCTTTTTTTTTTTTTTTGCATGTATCTATCCAATTTTCCCAACACCATTTATTGAAGAGACAGTCTTGACTCCATTGTGTGCTCTTCCCTCCTTTTTCAAATATTAATTGAGCATAATGGCTTGGGTCAATTTCTGGGTTCTCTGTTCTGTTCTATTGGTCTATATGTCTGTCCTTGTGCCATCACCAGGCAGTTTTGAGAACGGTAGCTTTGTAATATAGTTAGGTAACTATATTATACAAACTTTTATCAGATCAAATTTTATGCTCTACTCTCTTAGGATCTTTCCTAAAATGTACTGAGCACATTATATAAATCCTTTTACATCAAGCATGTCAAACTTAGGGCCCACAATGAATATTTTTGCAGCCCAGCCAATATAACGGGATGTAAGAAACATCTTAATAAAAATCTCATAACTTAATTTTTACAATATCCTGTTATACATAATAATTAATAATGAGCTACAACATTTGCTAATGACTGATTACTATAATCATGTTGCATTCATTTTCCTTATGCGCCTTACCCTCAGGCGCACCATTTCTCTCCACTAATACCAGCAGCGAATATTTGAGCAGCTGATTGCCATGTCATTAGTCTTGGACTGACTTGTTTGGTGTGCGCAACAAGAAATATTTCATTTTCAGAGAACAAGAAAAATAGGTTTATTTGCATTACGCTTATAATTTGTGTAGTTATTTCATGTCTGGTAAATTACTGTTCAAGAAAAAACACTAATTTTTATTAAAATGTTCTATTCTTTTATGTTAATAATTATTCATTTATTTCAGCCCTTTGTATTCAGCATGTCTCTATTGAAACAAACCTAAGTTTCTATGAAAATTGAAGCTTTTGTTTTTTTGCGGCCCACACAAACTTAAACCTTGTTTATTTGGCCCGTGTTAGCCTTTGAGTTTGACATGCTTATTTCACATTGTCCCCTGACCAAGCTACATTCTGCTGTATTTGGTTTGGGAATAGTCTGTGTGGTTCTAAAATGACCGCAAGATGGAGCAAGATAATATTCAGTCAAATATGTTCCACAGAGTTTTGGGGAGGAAATTGTTAGTCTTAACATCTGAATTGTGTGTATGTGTGTGTACACATTTGTAGTCTAGCACTTTTTGTGAACATAGTTTGAAACCAGTGTTAATAGCTGAGAGGGGCCAGGCCGGTGTTAATGGTGAAGCCAGCATGGGCAATGAGTGGGTGCTTTGGTCAATGGCAAAGAAAGACCAGACCTATATAGTATAGGGCATAGGAAAGCCCATGTCCCCATCTTTCCTTGAAAGAGACCTACCTACCTGCATACTTTAAACGATGCTGCTTGAGTTCCAGCTTCCAACCAGCCTGCATGCATATGCGGACTGAGATCCTTCCTTTGGGGACACTCACAGGTCTTGGAATACCTCCAACTATTGGGGACCACAGAGAACAAAGAGGCAGCTTGAATAATCACAAAGCAGGTTTGAGAGACAACCAAGAGTTCAAGCCAGGTTGATCAATAACCTTCATCTCTTATATGAGACCACTCTGTCAAGACGGGGAGAGATGACTTGTATTTAAGGCATAGAATCAAGAAAATAAAGAAATAGAGAAATATACTTCAAACAGAAGAACCATATAAAACTCTAGCAAAAGACTTAATGAAATGGGGATAAATAATTTTCTTGTCAAAGAGCTAAAGTAATGGTCATAAAGATACTCATTAAGATCAAGAGAAGTGCATGAACAAAATGAGAATTTCAACAAAGAGATACAAAATATATGAAGGTAGCAAACAGAAATCTCAGAGGTGAAAAATGCAGTTAACTGCATTGAAAATTTTAATGTGAATTCAGCAACAGGCTAAATCAAGTGAAGAATAGAAAAGCAAATTTGAAGACAAGGCAGTAAAATTGATCCAATCAGAGAAGTAAAAAGAAAAAAAGACTAGAAAAGAAAGAGTGAAGATAGTAAGGGTCTTAACATAAAAGAACATTTTAATAAAAATAAGTATTTTTTCTTGAACAGTAACTTACCAGACACAGTGGACTTCTAAGAGTTTTAGAAGGAGAAGAGAGATAGAAAGGGCAGAAAGCTTATTCAAAGTAATTATGACTGAAGACTTCCTTAACCTGAAGAAAAAACAGACATCCAGATCCAGGAAGCCCAGAGAATTCCAAAAAAGAAGAGAATCTTAAGACCAATTACAGAGAAAAAGAGAGAGAGAGAGAGAGAGAGAGAGAGAGAGAGAGCGCACTCTTAAGTACAAAAGAACTTCCATAGAACTCTCAGCAGATTTTGAACTATCAGAAATTTTGCAGAACAGAAGGTACTGGCATATGTTCAAAGTAAACTGAAAGGAAAAACAACTGCCAAACAAGACTACTTTAACCAACAAAGCTATCCTTCAGAATTAAAAAGATCAAGTTTTCCAGGCAAGCACAATCTGAAGGGATTTATTACCATTAGACCTGCCTTCTTCAAGCTGAAATGAGAGTGTGATAATAGGTAACAGGAAAACATGAAAGCATAAATCTCACTGGTAAAGATAAATATATAGTTACTTCAGAATACTCCTATAATTGTAGTGGCTAAATCACTTATAAATCATGATAAAGGTTAAAAGACAAAAGTAGTAAAAATAATTATAACTATAATAAATTATTAATGGGTAAACAAGGTAAAATGTGTAAATGACATGCAATGACAACCAGGGGGCATATGATCGGACTAGTAGAGGAAGGAACCCGATTCCTTGTGGAACTGGCCACGAGTTAGGTTGCTGTTGGGGCACTGTTGGCCCCAAATCTGCTTCACCTGCACCCCGGACCCATTTGGGGATGTTGGAGGCCTGGTGCACATATTGGTGCACTAGTGGGGTTCCTTGGCCTGGCCTGTTCCCTCTTGCAATCTGGGATCCCTCAGGGGATGTCAGAGAGCCAGTTTTGGTCTGATCCCTGCAGGCCAATGATAAAAGGTGTCAATTCAACAAGAGGATATAACATTTGTAAATATTTATACACCCAATATAGAAGCACTTAAATATATAAAACAAATATTAACAGATCTGAAGGTAGAAACAGACAGCAATACAATACTAGTAGGAGACTTGAATATCCCATTTTTAACAATAGATAAGTCATCCAGACAAAAAATCAATAAAAAAAGTGGACTTAAAGGACATATTCGACCAGATGACCTTAAGAGACATTTATATAACATTCCATCCAAAAGCAGCAAGATACATATTTTTCTTAAGCACATAGACTATTCTCAAGAATATGTCATATGATAGGTCACAGAAAGGAGCCTCAATAAATTTAATAAGATTGAAATAATATCAAGCATTTTTCCAATCATAATTGTATGAAACTAGAAATCAATTTTGGGAAGAAAAATGGAAAATTCACAAATATTTGGAGATTAAACAGCATGGTACTGAACAACCATTGGGTCAAAGAAGAAATCAAAAGGAAATTAAAACTAAAATTATGGGGTGCAGTGAAAGTAGTTCTAAAACAGGAGTTCATAGCAATATATCCATATAAAGAGTTCAAACTTTACACCTCCAAGAACTAACAAAGAACAAACTAAGCCCAAGGTAGTAGAAGGAAGGAAGTAACAAAGATCAGAGCAGAAATACATGAAACAGATTTAAAAGACTATAGAAAAGATCCATGGACACTCAGGTTATTTGCTTTTATAAATAACTAGAGGCCTGATGCATGAAATTCATACAAGGGGCTGGCCCTCACAGCCATGGCAGCTTGCCTCAGCCCTCACAGCCTCAGCTTCGTCCAGAATGTCACCTGGAAGGTCGTTTGGCTGACTAGTCTGATTAGCATATTATGCTTTTATTATTATAGATGTTGCAATGAATGCTGTCGATGGCCAATTTCCAGATGAGCCTTATATTTTGTAGTATATGGAAGAGATAAAAGCAATCTAGGACAATATCTTTCCTGGGCTGACCTGAGCCCTCACATTTCAGAAATCTAAACTCCTAGATAGGAAGGAGTCTTTGCAGTTCCGTGCCCCGAAGCTGGTAAGGCATGTTGAGTCAGAGGAAATAATACTTGGACTCCATGAAGTTCCTTCCAGTACCCCTAGAACTATGCCCATGGTAAGTCAGCTGCCACAAGATGGCGCTCTTGCTTGTTTATCAGGTCACTGCCTTTCTAGACAAGGGAATTAAGTGTAATGGATCCAGAAATGTCACAACTTTTTTAAAGCAGCTAAACTGTCCCTCAAATTATAGTTATAAAATTAACCTTCCAATGTGAACCAAAGCAAAAATAAAAATCAAAGAGCCTAACAACTTGATAGCATTGCTTTCACCATTTCGGAATTAGAGTACTAGAATTTTGTCCCAGGGCTCTTCAGCCCAGTTACATGTCCCTGTTTCCAATGTAAGGTGATGTGATTCAGAGGCTACTGTCTTATTTCTGAAATATGGTGGGTTGGAGAAAGGGAGACAATCTCCCCCCGCTGTCTCCCTCCCAAGCAGATGAGTAGGCATTTACATTAGTTCAAATTATAGCTAAGAGACAGCTTTCTCTACGATTTCTACTTTAAGTACAAAAGTAATACATATTAATTGAATAAAACCCAGAAAAAAAGCCAAAGAGAAAAAAACACATTAATCTTAATCCCAAGAAGCAATATGAATCATTCATTTTTATTTGTGATTTACTTGGTACACTTCTGATATAAAATACTTTATATTCTAGGCACCATTCTTGTTTTGAGTTTGCAAAGAAAAACAAGAGATAATCAGTCTCTCTCTATGTCTCTCTCTGCATCTCTCTGTCTCTGTCAAACACATACACATACTTATATTAGTTTTGCAAAAAGGGTATTATGCATATGCATCCTGCTTTGTTCCCTTAATGATAGTCTATTTTACAAAGGCATTATTTTTAATTCATAATCTTTTATTTTCTACATATTAATCTAACTTTTATACTCTTAAAAAATGTAAGTTGTATCTGTCGGAAACCAAACATTGTTCTTATTAAATGGATGTAAACAGGAGGCCAGAAGGCTGGTCAACCTTAACTGCTCTGAAAGGTCAGAGCTAATCACTCAGTGTTTAGTTGAAACATTGTTGGCTGAAGCAGCCTCTACCTGTTTGTTTCATGTTAATTTCTGTTTTGTTATTTCCTGCCTAAAGGCTAGGGGTATGTCCCAAAGCCTTAATAAAAGGGAGAAAAAGGCCAGAGCAAGTGGCAGTCCTTTCCACTAGAGGAAGGCTCCCGCCTGGCCCCCCAATATCGCCAAATTAATATTTTCTAGTCTCTCATTTCATTTGCGTGTGGCCTCCTTCAGAGCCTGAACCCTGAACCGGGAACCCTGAACCACGCGGGATGTGGAAAGAGGTTCCCACAGTATCTACTTTGTTACTATGAAAATAATGATTTAAATATTATTTTATATGATATTTTTTGTTTTGATAATCCTCTCCCAAGTATATTTTTTTTTCCATTGATTTTTAGAGAGAATGGAAGGGAGAAAAGGAGAGAAAGAGAGACAGAGAGAAACATTAAAATGAAAGAGATACGTCAATTTGTTGTCTCTGCATGCAACGCGATTGGACCTGCAAACAAGGTACATGCCCTTGACTGGGGAACTGGAGACCTTTCAGTGGGCAGGTCGACACTGGAACTATTGAGGAATACTGGCCAGGGCTAAATTTGTGCACTGGTAGGGTCCTTAGTGCTGCTGGCTGCCAGCCGGGTACTCCCTCCCTTCCCCTGACTGGCCCCGCCCCTGGTCGAACTCCTGTACAGACTCCCAGTCGAGGGGACAATTTGCATACTATGCTTTTATTATATAGGGTTTTCCAGTAGAGATTGTGACCTCAATGTTGCCAACACAACTGCTTTACCTCAATATTATTCTTCTGTTTGCTCTGGATGCTGTTTGTTCCAATGCAAATGTGGAGGGCAGGAAATAACCAAGTCTGTTTTTATCTGTGAGTGCATTGTTTCCTGGAAATATAATTGTTTTATTCATTTGAAATTGCCTTTGGTCAAACAAGTTGGTACAAACCAGAGATTTTTGTTGTTGTTGCCTGCAGATGGCAGTGATTATTAACTTGTCATTCTAAATATAAGGTGTTGGTTTTACCCCAGAGTTCTAAAGTGTTATATTAATGGCAGAGTTTATCATGTTCTAATGAAAACCAGCAAGATTCACACACTGCCGTTGAAGAAGAGGGCTGATCTTATATGGTTAACATTATGTCATTTAAAATATTAGGTAACTAGATATGAAGCACAAAAGGCTTATTGAATGAGCATACTTCACCTGATGGTGCAAAACATCGAATACTGACAAAAGAGTTTGAGAGCAGGGTTTGATGATTGTGGTCTAACTCAAGTAATGTGTCTGAGAAAATTAGATTCCAAAATATACTTAAATCATGATCAACATTTTCCTTTAAGTTTTCAGAACAGGATGTAACGATAACAGTTGGTTGTTCCTCAAAAACCTTGGCAAGATTCAATCTAGAATGCAGACAAAAATGCTGTCCGCATGAAAGGAGTCATCAGAGGCAATGGAAACAAAACACCATCTTCCTCTTCCATATGCCCTTGGATAATGCGTGCAATTCTATAGTCAGGAGGGAGGTGTAATGGGACTGCAGGAGTCCTAGCAGAGTCCACTAAAATGGTCAAGGGAAATGAGTAGGATCATTTGCAGGTTGACTCAAAAGGCAGGTGCTCATCAAGGCAATAAAGGAGGAGCGGGAATGTGATCAGAATTCCTTTTTCATGGTAACTGTGAAACAGGAATTTTTTAGGGAGAAAAAGACAGGTTTTAGGAAATTTTAGAAATTAAGGGGACCATGGAGGAAGCACAGGGCTGCAGAGCAGCAGAAGGTATCCTGATACATAAAAACCCAGGATCCATAAGGACTCACTGAAGGCTTCACTGAACACTGGAAGTCAATCCTGGGTTGCTTGGTGAGTGCAGCGACCCAACATTGACTGCCACGGGGGCTGTGGATCAGGTCCAGAGAGAGGCTCGGAGTGAGAGGCTCGGGGAGAGAGGCAAGGTCTGATTTGCAGCCTTTGTGGCAGCTGTTGATCAGCTGATACCTTCCCCCCACCCCCTCTCTCTCGCCTTCTCGCTCGCTCTCTGGGCTTCGCCAGCAGCCACGTCTCTGTTTCTCTCCAGGCCTCTGTGGGGATCATCCCTGCCTCTCTGATCAAGCCCAGAGATAGGCCTGAATATGCTGACTGGCATAGAAACCAACCAGTCAGAACCAAATCTGAGTGAACTGTGAGGAACCAATGGCTGCCTATGAGGCAGAGCTTTTGACACTAACTGGCATAGAAACTGACAAATCAGAACCAAATTGGCCAGCAAGGGAGGGAAGTTGGGGGAGAGACCAGGTGGGCAGGGGAAGGCAATTAGGGGTGATCGGGTCAGCAGGGGAGGGCAGTTGTGGGCAACCAGGCTGGTAGGGGAGTGCAATTGGGGGTGAGATCAGTCTGACAGGGAAGGGCCATTGGGGAAAGATCAGGTCAGCAGGAGAGAGCAGTTAGGTGTGATCAGGCAGGCAGAGGCAGTTAGGGTTGATCAGGCTGGCAGGGGAGAGCAGATGGGGTGAGATCAGGCCAACAGGGAAGAACAGTTAGGGACAATCAGGCAGGCAGAGGCAGTTAGGAGAGTTCAGGTTGGCAAGGGAGAGCAGGTAGGGGTGAGATCAGGCTGGCAGGGGAGGGAAGTTAGGGGCAATCAGGCAGGCAGGTGAGCAGTTAAGAGCCAGCAGTCCCAGATTGAAAAGAGGGATGTCTGACTGCCGCTTTAGGCCCGATTCCACAGAAATTGGGCCTAAACCGGCAGTCAGACATCTCCCAAGGGTTCCCTGATTGGAGAGGTGGCAGGCTGGACTGAGGGAACTCCTGCCTCTGTGCATGAATTTTGTGCACCAGGCCACTAGTATTTCCATAAAATAGGGAAGCTAAAAAGCTGCAACAGGTATATTCCATAGACTGAGGGAGCTGGGAACAGCAACGGTCTATACTTAAAAAATAAAGAGAAGGAAGCCCTTCAACCAAAAGGAGAAGAAGAAAGCCCAAAGGCAATAGGAAAACAATAAGGAAGGAGCGGGGAGGGGAGGGGAGAACCTCACGTGGAACATGAGGTTCTCCCATGTTCCACGTGAGGTTCTATCTTTGAGCCCAGGAGTTACTATAGTAACCAGACCAAAGGAATAGTGACCAATCAGTGGGAATGTCAAGGCACCAGGATCTGTAGCCTTTATAAGCCATAGGAAAAAGAACTCAGTGGGAACCTTTCCCCAATCCTGACGTGGGGGTCTGTACTTGTTCTTCAATACATCTCCACCTTTGCTATACCACTTTCTGTCCTTGGATTCATTCTTTGATACCTGCGAACAAAGAATCCAGGTTCCAGTCCCAAAATTGTTTCAACTGGACATTGCTTTACCTTTGAAAGGGGTTAATGTAGGCATATGTCGAGAAGGATTGCTTGCAGTTGTGCACATGCGTGGAGTCTGCCGACCAAGAGCATATAGAAAGTCATGTACCCAAATATGTTGTTTCCTAATGAGCTTCAAAGGGAACACAATGGAGTTTTGGGGGATGCCCCTTGCTCTTCTGAGACTGAAGTAACTGAGTGAAGACAGCTTTGCCTTTCTATAAACTCTTGGCAATGGAGGCAGATCACTCAGTGCCAATGCTTACATTACCTTTGACTGAATTACAAATCAGTCAAAGGTAAATCTAAAGCATTGCTCTATTGTGAATCCAGAAAATTCACAGACATATTGGATAGTTGCACTGCAAGTACTGAGAGGAGGCAGGACAAGACCTTGTTGGAAATGCCAGTGATTTGCATATTAGATGGGAGCAGATTAGATTTGTAACTCCATGACTTGCTCTTTTAAAAGAGAGGAAATGAAGATCAAGATATGAATGGAATGAACCTGAACATGAAATATTTTGATTTAGCATAACTCTCTGACCAATGGAGCCTCTAACTCTCTTCATTTCCTTTGTTTCCCTCTCTCTGAGCCAACATTTTCTCATTATGTATTCGGAAGATATTTATCAAACCTCTACTCTGAGCTGGTGTTGTAGGCCAACAGCAGTCTCTTGGTACATGATTATTTAGTGGGTAAGTTATGATAATTAGTAGTAACACAAAGAAAATAAAATCATAGTTTCCATCCTCCTGTGGGAAGAAATAAAATAATGAAAGAGGAACAGAAATGAAGAGATGGGATATAGATCTACTAAAAATAATTATATCATAATGAGGTATAAATTTTCCTAAGTACAACTTTATTATCACCCCACAAATTCTAAAATATTGTGTTTTCATTTTTATTCTATTCAAAATAGTTTCTAATTTCCCTTTTGATTTTCTTCTTGGACCCATGGGTTTCAATGATGTGTGTTATTCAGTTTTTAAACATTTGGAGGTTTTTCAGATTTTTTTCTGTTGCCCATTTCATAGTTTAATTCCATTGTGGTCAGAAAGCATACTTTGTATTATTTGAGTCCTTTTAAATTTAAATTTTAAATTTGAGGTTCTTTCTTTTGGTGAATGACTGTATAGAATGAGACTCTTTAGATTTGATAGTCACTTAGTATATTGACAAGCCAAGTAAAAGTAGTTGCTAGTTGCTGTAACAAACCCCCAGTTTCAGTAGTTTAACATAAAAAATGTTTCTATACTTTTCATTGTCCAAAGAGTGTTTGATGGGCAGCTCTTTCTGTGAGGATTCAGGTCCCTAGATTCCTTCATTTAGTGGCTCCCTCATCCTTTAGAGCAACTGCATTAAAGGCACGCGGCATTAGGAAGGTTGAGAACTACTGCTTTAGAGTATTCTTCATTTTCTACCCTGGAAACTCTGCCTTCAGATGCCCAAAGAGTAAAGAAAAAGAACATGCAAAACCATATGAGAAGTTCTAGAAGTCAAGCCTGGAAGTACTTTAAATTATATCTGCTCACTTTCTATTATCAGGAGCCCAATCATATGGCCCTAAAATAAGGGGAGTAGGAAATGTTGTTTAGAAGTTATCTCAGAAAAAGGAGAAAAAAACATAGGTATTCAGTGATACCAGCATTCTCTCCTGTAGTAAATTTAGAATTATCTGGAATTAGGCTGCCTTTGATGAAGGCATATATTCCTCAGTTTCTTAAATTTTCTGAAGTTATTGACTCCTTTGATCTCTAAATAAAGCATCTTAGGATTTCTTCCAGTATAATTGCAGAAAATTGCAGTGACGTTCCTATAGGAAGTTTCTGCTTTTAATTTATCATCTAATAGCTTTATTCCCAACTTCCGTTTCATTTCTGCTATGGCCAGTTGTTCCATGTCACTGTAAACATGAACACAGCTCCCTTCATTTTTAAGACCACACTAGTTGCTGTAACAAACTGACACAGATAGAAAATGGGTGGTAGTGATTGTTAGGAAAGCATTACAGAAGACCTAGGTGGACAATCAAAGGGTGAGGAGGGGTGGGGTTATACATGGAGAAGGAAGATACTTGAAATTGCTATTTCAAAGTTCTCGCAACCAAACCCTACAACAGAAGTCACTTAATGGCCAATTCTCTCTAGTTCTTAGGATCTGGCCTATTGATATGTACATAGAGGCCATCTTCCAATCTTCTCTCTCCTCCCCAAACCAACCAACAACCAACCAACCAAATAAAACAACTTTTTCAACTTCTAGAAGAATCAGCACAAATGCTCAGTTAAGAAAACCAAACCTCTTGGCCAACCAAATGACAAAAACAATAGGAAATAGCTTATCTACCAAGAAAACATCTTTTTACTGTATTCTACCTAGATAAAACTACTTTATTTTTATTTTTTTGTCCTTGCATTATTTGTTTTTAGCCCCTCTGGTACTTTTTTCCTTTACATCAGTGACATATTCTAATAAAATTTTTATGACTTCAGGAAATTGTTAAAAAAGTGAAAAGAAATATGAGCTTTCAAAGAATCATTAAGAAAACAGCAGACATTCTCAACTGTGTCTGAATATTAGAATCGCCTGGGGCCCACCTAAAACTCTTGTTCTTCAGGCCATACTCCAGAACAATTAAATTAACATGGGAGAAGGGCAGGAGCTAGATATCAATATGTGAGTGGGTTTCGTTTTTTTTAATTTTTCATGTGAGTCCAATGGGCAGCCAATATTAAAAGCTAAGGGGTTAGAAAACAATCCATTCTTAACTTTAAGGAGTTAAATTTTAGATGATGATCAAATTGCAACAAGATATACGTGTTTACAAAATTGGAGAACTAGGTGTCCTTTAGAGCCATTTCTCTTGGGAAATAACTTACAATTCACTTGGTTATCACTGTTTTAAGATACTCATCCTGGAGTATCACTTGATTGTCAAACTTGCTCATGTCAACCTGGGAATGAATGACTCTCCTTGCCAAGTTGAATTTTATCTATGCATAATGAAAACATTTCACAATGAATATAATTTAAAATTAAAAAATCATATTAAATTTCCCATGGCTAAGATTATTAGATGCTAGTGAAGCTTTTAAACTCAGTGGTGTGAAGAAAGTGCAAGAATGATTAAATTGCTTCATAGATGACTTCAACTCTCAGCCTATCCAGTATAATTCTCTGAAGTATTAATAAATTAACTTCAATATTAATTTTCTGGGCTCAGAATTATCTTCTCAAAGGAGTGAAAATGGTCTCAATAGCCCAAATTCCACCTTTTCCAACAATTCAATAAATAGTTATAAAGGAAATTGAGAATTTTGTACATTTATATAAAATATGTACAGAGTTTGGCCTGTCAGATATTTTTCTTACCCTACTTACTTTCAGATCTGAGACTGAGTGGCTGTCTTCCTTCCACTGAGGTTCTCATTCTATATCTGTCTGGGGTATCATTCCATTTTAGTTATGAAAATAATTTCTCACGTTGGAATATCTTTCAGATATTTTACATCCTCTGCATTTGCACGGCCGCTTTTAGTAGATTGGACGTTTATAACTGAACTTCCTAGCTGTGTCCCAGCTTTCATCAGTCTTTCTCTCATTAATTCACTCTCTTCTTTTTTCACTTTACCTTCTTGGTCACCACTTTCACCAAAGCCGTGAATTTTAAATTTCTTAGCCTGCTTCTTAAGGCCTTTTATAAGCAGGTTAGTCTCTGACTTTTCAACCTCTTTATTACTATTCCAACAGACTCCATCCCTTTGCTGGCAATGTAGTTTTCCATAGGAAAGTTTTAAACACATTACAAAGGGTGAAGGTGCTTAAAGATAATTATTAGTTATCTTGAAAATTGCTTTCAATGCAACACAATTCCCAGAATGCAGTCTAGTTGATTAACAAAATCACGATTCACTTGTTCCCTGAAGAACCAACTGCTCTTGCCTTGAATAAATCACTTTGCCACTTGGCCTCAACTATACAGGGATGATATAGTAACTCCTGATCGCATTCACTCCTTGTAACAAAGAAGATGGTGGCCAAACAGGTGTGGTGCTTACTAGTTCTACAAGTTTAGAAGTCAAAATGATGTTATTGCTATTTAAATATATATGTGTATATATATATATTATAGATATAGATGACATAGATATTAGATATTGAGTTCAGAGAGATAGGGAGAGAGATAAAAACATCAATGATGAGAGAGAATCATTGGTTGGCTACCTCCTGCATGCCCTCCCACTGGGGATCAAGCCTGCAACTTGGGCATGTGCCCTGATTGGAAACTGAACTGTTATCTCCTGGTTCATAGGTCAACACTCAATCACTGAGCCATGCTAGCCAGGCATTGTTGCTATTTTTTAACTTGAACTGGAGCATGCACAGCTGATCCACTTCAAAGGTTCACTTCTCCCACCTTCAGTAAGCGGAGCACTAAAGATGGTAATTAGTGTGTCTGCTCCCTCCTTCACTACCTCTAATCTAGGCCTGCTTTAGTCTTCAAATGCTCCTTCCCTCCAGGGGGCAGGCTTCTGCTGTCAGTTATTCTACTTTATAACTCACTCCTTCCAGCTCTTTAGACTCAGGGTGAGTGGAGAGTAAACCCAAAGATAGACCACATATGTGACTTACAGCTTGGCTGAGTCAATGATATTAACTCTTCACAGAGCCTGAACTAAGTAACACCAAGAGGCATGACCAGGCCAATTAAAAGTAACAATCATAAAAAAAAAGGAGGGGGTAAATCCAACACCATTTCATGATAAAAACTCTCAGCAAAGTGGGAATAGAAGGATCATATCTCAACATCATAAAAGCCATATACGATAAACCCACAGCTAACATCATACTCAATGGGCAAAAACTAAAACCATTTCCCCTAAGAACAGGAACAAGACAGGGATGCCCACTCTCACCTCTCCTGTTCGACATAGTACTGGAAGTATTAGCCATAGCCAT
>PVJN01017690.1:0-40166 GCA_004026805.1 Lasiurus borealis
TTATACCTAACCTATGCTTTCTAACCCTTCCTTCCTGCTCTATTTTTCTCCAGATATATTATTACAACCCAATATGAAGTATGTAAATATATAAAATCCTTTTGAGTCTTATCTAGTTTACTGTTTGTCTTCCTCCCACAGGGGACATGTTTACTGCTGTATACCTAGCACCTGGTACATTGTCTGGAAAATAACAGGCACTCAACAAACGTGTATTAATTGAATTACTAAAGGAGTTTGCCCAAGGTTATACACACTATTAAACGACAGAGTTGGAACTTGAATATAAAACACATGCTGCCTCCCTGGAGCTCAGGACAAATAATGTAAGGACTGTAATACAAGGTATTCTAAGGAAAATGCCATAGGGGAGGTACCAACCAAAGATTATCAAGTTTCCAAGGATAGAGTATATAGGGCTAGAAATTCAGGTTGGAGCCAGCATATTAAGTCATATCTAGCTGGGGAATCAAATGTGTCATTATGAGACAGAAGAGAAGTCATCCAGAGACACAGAGGAGAAGGCGATATGAACAGATTGGAGTAATGAAGCCACAAGCCAAGGGATATCAAGGAATGTCAGGCAACCAGGGGAACTAGAAAATACTCTTCCCTAGAGCTTCCAGATAGAGTATGAATATGCTGGCACCTTGATTTCAGACTTCTGGCTTCCAGAACTGGCAATTTGTTATGGCAGCTACAGGAAACGATGAAATGAGATTTGAAGGATGGTAGGATTGCTGTGGATGCTATTCTGTACTTCCTCAACCCTCTTTTAGGTCTGAATGGGTTCTGCTATAGGCAAGTCCTGTAAGGGCTGGAAACTGAAGAAAGGACCCTGTCCAAGGTCAAACCTCTTTCCTGAGGATAGTGTACATCCAATGATTACAGTCAACATGGGGATTGTATTAGATATCAATTGATATGTAACAAAGTACTACTCACTTACTGGCTTCAAACAATATATTTATTATCTCACAATTTCTGTGGGTCAGGAGTCTGGGTGTGGTCTGAGTTCTATGTTTAGGGTTTTACAAAACTACATTCAAGGAGTCATCCAGGCTGCATTCTCATCTGAAAGTTTGATTGGAGAGGACTCTACTTCCAAATTCGTAACAATGGCAGGGCTCTAGGTTAACTACTCAGGATCAACTTGTTCTACTTATAGGACTTGAGATGTTCTGGACCACTCACATGAGGAGTGATGGTCAATTTGCATATTACCTCTTTATTATATAGGATAGCTCCAAACTGGAAATACCCAAATGTTCATCAACAAGTAAATGGGGAAACAAATTATTTTACATATCTATACCAAGGAATTCAACTCAGAAATAAAATGAAATGAACAACCTGGCTGGCATGTTTTAATGGTTGAGCATTGACCTATGAACCAGGAGGTAATAGTTCAATTCCTGGGTTGTGGGCTCAATTCCAAGTGTGGGGCATGCAGGAGGTAGTCTGTCAATGATTCTCTCTCATTGTTGATGTTTCTATCTCTCTCCCTCTCCCTTCCTCTCTGAAATCGATAAAAATGTATTAAAAAATAAAACGAAATGAATAATTGAGACAAGAAACAACACTTTCTGAAATGAAAAATTCAAGAAAAAAAAGAGTACATATTGTATAATTCCATTTATATAGAATTCCAGAAAATGCAATATAATCTATAGTGACAGAAAGCAGATCAGTGATAACCTGAGGAAATGGTTGAAGGGAGAGATGGATTACAAAGGGTCTCAAGTAAACTTTTGAGAATGATTAAACTTTTTGTTATATTGATAATGGTGTTACATAGGTGTATATATATGTCAAAACTGAGCATTGTATAGTTCTACTATGTGCATTTTATGGCAGTTCAATTGTCCTCAATAAAATTATAAAAAAAATTAAAAATAGAAGTGATACTGGAACAGCAGGATATCAACAAGCAAAAAAAAAAGGACTGTAGACAAAATATATGGTTTACTTTTCTTTTTTATTTCTTTATTGAATAATGTGTTACATATGTGTCCTAATTCCCCCATTACCGCACCCCCCCCCCCACCAAGTCTCCCCTCATTCATGCTCTCAACCCCTCGTTGTCTGTGTCCCTTGGTTAGGCTTATATGCATGCATACAAGTCATTTGGTTGATCTCTCTCCCTTACCCCCACCCTCCCCTACTTTCCCTCTGAGGTTTGACGGTCTGATCAATGCTTCTCTGTCTCTGGATCTGTTTTTGTCCATCATTTTATGTTGTTCATTATATTGCATAAATGTGATATTTATCTTTCTCTGACAGACTTATTTCACTTAGCATAATGTTCGCCAGTTCCATCCATGATGTTGCAAATGGTAAGAACTCCTTTTTTACCGCAGCATAGTATTCTATTGTGTTAGATGTACCTCATTTTTTTAATCCACTCATCTGTTGATGGGCACTTAGGATGTTTCCAAATATTAGCTATGGTGAATCATGCTGCTATAAACATAGGGGTGCATATATCCTTTCTAATTGCTGTTTCTATTTTCTTGGGATACATTCTTAGAAGTGGAATCACTGGGTCAAATAGGAGTTTCAATTTTAGTTTTTTGAGGAAACTCCATACTGTTTTCCACAGTAGCTGCACCAGTCTGCATTCCCACCATCAGTGCATGTGGGTTCCTTTTTCTAGAAATCCTTGCCAGCATTTGTTTATTTGTTTATGATAGCCATTCTGACAGGTGTGAGATAGTACCACGTTGTTGTTGTAATTTGGAACTCTCGGATCATTGTTGATTTGAAGCATTGTTTTCATGTGTCTCTTGGCCTCTTTTCTGGCTTCTATTTAGGTCCATTGCCCATTTTTTTTTAATTGGATAGTTTATCTTCCTTTTGTTAAGTTGCATGAGTTCCCTGTAAATGTTGGAGATTAAATCCTTACCAGTGATAACATAAGCAAATATGTTTTCCCATAGAGTGGACTTCCTTGTCATTTTGTTGATGGTTTCTTTTGCTGTGAAAAAGCTTTTTATTTTTGTGTAGTCCCATTTGTTTATTTTCTCTTTAGTTTCCATTGTCCTAAGGGCAGTATGGGTGTAGAAATTTCTTCGGCATATGTCTGAAATTTTTCTGCCTGAGGAATCCTCTAGTATTTTTATAGTTTTCCATCTTATATTTAAGTCCTATATCCATTTTGAGTTTATTTTTGTGTATGGTGTAAGTTGGTGGACTAGTTTCATTTTTTTTTTTGCAATTTTCCCAATACTGTATATTGAAGAAACTATCTTGATTCCATTGTATGTTCATACCTCCTTTGTCAAATATTAATTGAGCATAGTGGCTTGGGTCGATTTCTGGATTCTACTTTCTATTCCATTGGTCTATATACCTGTTCTTGTGTAAGTACCAGGCTGTTCTGAGAACAGTGGCTTTGTAATACAACTTGATACCTGGTATTGAGATCCCACCTATTTTGTTTTTCTTTCTCAGAATTGCTGCAGCTATTCAGGTTCTTTTTTTTATTCCAGATGAATTTTTAGAGAGTTTTTTCTAGGTCTGTGAATTATGCCATTGGTATTTTAATGGAGTGTGCATTGAATCTTTGTATTTCTTTGGGTAGTATGGACATTTTGATAATGTTGATTCTACCAATCCATGAACATATTTTCTTCCATCTGTTTATGTCTTCCTTTATCACTTTTATCCATGTCCTGTGGTTTTCCACATATAAGTCTTTTGCCTCCTTAGTTAATTTTATTCCTAGGTTTATTCTTCTCCTTCCCTCCTCCTCCTTCTCCTCTTCCTCCTTCTCCTCCTCCTCCTCCTCCTCCTCTTCTTCTTCTCCTTCCTCCTCCCCCTCCTCCCCCTCCTCCTCCTCCTCCTCCTCCTCCTCCTCCTCCTTCTCTTTACCCACTGATCTAGATGTCAATTCATGCAGGGGCTTCTGCTTCAGTGGCAGTGTCTTCTTGGGCTGTGGTTGCTCCTTAGGCAGTCACAGAAGTAACTGCTCCTCAGTTGGCTTCAGCTCCTCTTTTGGGTGCTGTTTACAACAGTGGTGTCTCCTCTGGCTGGTTGAGAAGCCTGTTCACACAGCTGCTGTTCCTTGGACCAGGGTGGGCTGATCATGTAGCTGTTGCTCCTTGTACTGGGCCTGGCTGCTTGGGTGGCTGCTGCCCCTCAGATGGGGAAGTGGGCCACTTATACAGCTGCTGCTCCTTGGACAGGGGCAGGCCATGTGAGGCTGCTGCTCTTAGACCTGGGGCAGGGTGCTCATGGGGCTGCTGCTCCTTGGACAGGAGTGGGCTGCTCACGTGTCTGTTTCTCCCATGGTTGCAGTGCCCTGGGGTAAAGCATTGGGCTGGTCAGAGGGGAAGTACTTCAGAACTCACAGGCCTGCGCCTGTGGTGGCTAAAGACTCATTGACCATAGGATCACAGCCGATGTAGCAGGGCCCTGGCAGGGGTAGCTGTAGGGTCCCAGATGTTCTCTGAGGGCACCCTGGATGGAGGTGAGGCTGGGCTCCCAGTTACAGCAGCTTTCCCTTTCAAAAAAACCAGGCCTCTGAGGACAAGCTGGCCTCTTGGTACTGTTTACAGTTGTAGCAGAGGCTGCCTAGTTAGGTGAGTCCTGTTAGCCTATCCCCAAAGGTCCTGCGGGATCTAACTGTGCCTTACATACACCACCACCCCCACGTGACCACACACTCCTCTTTTCTCCCTCACTCACTCATGCTCTCTCCCTCACTGTCACCTTCTTCCTGCCTCTGTAGTTGGGTATAGGGTATTATTGACCAGTTCATGGATGGAGTTTCCTCTCCAGGTGTCTGGATAATTTGGCTCGCTGTCTAGCTCCTGGCTAGACAGGATGAAATTCATCTTGGCAAGACACAGCACAAAGGGAACAAAGTACAAATATACTCAAGACACCAACAACCCCACTATAAGTAATCACCTGAGAAAAAAAGAATTAGGGGAGAGAAAAGAGAGCACAAATGATATCAAAAAGAGAGAAAAAGATAAGAGAGAAAATAAGAAGAAAAAGGATTATATATATATAAAAAACATTACAGAACCAATAGATAAACCAAAAAAATCCAAACACCGAACACCCAGCAAAGAAGATGGGGGCAGAATCTGTAGAGGCTGAGCTTATATATAGAAAATAAGATTAAGAATTGGATGAATATGGGAGGTCCTCAGTTCAGTGTAGAGGAAGTAGAAAGGATATGGGTGGATAAGAAGAAAGAGAATGGGAAGAAAATAATATTAATTATATTTACAAAAATTGATTTCAATAATGGTATAAAATAAAAAAATTGCAAATAAAAATAAAATATTGTGGTGGGAAAATAATTCAAAAAGAAATAGAAAAGAAAGCAACTAATAAAAACAGGGAAACAAAGAAGAAAAAAGATAAAATAATAATAATAAATTAAAAAGGGAAGTGATGTTCTAGTCTTCTGTACTGTGCTGCTTCTCAGTTTCCTGTTGCTGGGACTGAAGACCTCTCTTTAGGCAGGTCCCTTTGTACTCTCACGGACTATTTATATATATTTTTTAATCCTTTGTACCATTCAGGGTGGAATCTCGGTGTGGCTGTATTGGTTGTCTGGAAACTGGAGGGAGATGTTATCTCTTTAGTACAAATAGCTGCCTAGGTCATGGGCTCAGGTATGACTCAGCGCCTGACTTGCTGCCACTTCTTCTGGACCCCCTACTCTCTCCAGACTCTAAGAGTCCGCACCTTCTCCCTCACCTCAGCGACTGGCAAGTGTCTGTATCCAAATGGTCCAATGAATTAGGCTCAGGCCACAGAGAGGGGAAAGACAGTGTCTCTGCGAGCTCCTCTCCCACCGGTGCTGCACGGTCTGGACAGCCCTTCAGGCTGCAACTTCTGGGTTCAGCCTTTTGTGACAGTGGACCCAGTTCTAGAACCCCCTGTTGCCTAGCAATCCTGTGGACCTTCTTTCCACAGTCAGATGCTGTACCTGTCCTCAGGGACATGGCTTGGTGCTGTGTGGATTCCCTCTGACCCTCTGGGCTCAGAGGTCTGGCAGACTCTCCTGCCCAGATCCTTGATTTTACCTTTCTTCAGGGATTCTCTGCCCTTCCCAGCTTCAAACTGTCTCACCAGCTGAGTTTCCTTCACCAATGCGGGTTCGTTATTATTTGTTTCAGCTGCTCATTCTCTCTGCTCAGGGACAAGGCTCAGGACACATCTGTCTATTCCGCCCCCATTTTGTCTCTCATGCCTCTATGGTTTTCACACACACACACACACACACACACACACACACACACACACACACAATAATTCAAAATACATACGTATATGTAAAATTAAAAATGATAAAACTTCCATTCTGGGAGATGTGTACACAGAAGATCATGGGAATCCAAAAGCGGTGTCCCTTCCTGGGGGAACAAGTTTTCTGAAATGAGGTGATGCCTGAAATTTGAAGGTATACTAAGTGATAAAGTTAAAGAAGGATATTCCAGGAAAAGGTGATGGCATGACTAATGATCTGGAGGTGCCCAAATCCTGTTTGCCACGCTATAGGACATTTGAAGCTTATGATAAGCTAACTAAGTATCCTCAGCAAATTATTTTCTTATTCCTCACCAACATTTCATTCCACCTGTGCTCTAGCAAACTGATTTCTTTCTGTCCTTATACAAGAAAGCATGGTTCCCTCTTCTATCCCTTGGCCTAGGCATTCCTCTATTCAGAACAGCTTATTTTATTATCCTTCCATATAACTTCTCGTTTTTCACTTTTTAAATAACATTATATCAAGCTTTCATCATCTAGTCCTAATTAATGCCAACCAACTGTTACCATTTCTTACCCAGTTTCATTTTAGCACTTTTTGATAAGGGTGAAGTAGATAAACTTGAGTCCTTATCCTAGTTGTGATAATTTTAGGTTGATGGTCCTTAAGAAATTTCCTTAATGTCATAATTACTAACTTAATGGATACATACCTCTGAGAAAGTGTTGGTGATACTCTATAGAGGTCAAAGATGTGAGGTACTTAGCACATTACCTGGCACAGAATAAATAACAAATAAGTAGCTTTCATGATTGTTATCATTGTTGATTATTGTTGTCAAATTGTTTCAAATGCATATGTTTAAGCTTTCCAGGTTATCTCTCAGCCTTTAAAAGCAGGACTCAGTCATTCTTCATCATGCTTCACACTGTTTTATGCAAAAATATACTCAATAAATTTTAATTTATTGATTGCTTAACTGATCTGGTTAGTTCAATATTCTGTTTTCTAATGACATATTTTTAAAGAATTTAACCCAATTTTTAATTTTACTGATGGATGGAAATCTCTCATTTGAATTGAGAGCAAATCAAACATGAATTTATTAAGTTAGGTGATGTTGAGGGTTGCAGATATTAATAACAATAATTACTGGGCAGAAAGTGTGATCCCCAATGAAAAATAAAGAAATTAAGGCTCAAAGAGGTTAAAATATTAGTCATGGTCTCATATCCCATGAGAAGTGGAACTAGAACCAGAAGCCAAGCCTTCTGCCCTGTAGTTCTGTGTTCTTCATATATCCACATTGCCTTTCTAGGACCCTTTTATCCCCCCTGGGAGCTTTCAGTCTGGTGAGGAAATAAGATCCCTGCAGAGGAGAGCAAAAAAAATCACGGAGTGCCTTACTCTTTCACATCAGGTACAGATCTCAGAGAGCTATAATATTCAGAAGGTTCATTGTGCATTTTAGTTGCTCACATTAATTCCTTAGTGCTGTCACTCACTTAGGAGGCTCTAAGGATACTGTGCACATTCTGGCAGTCAGCTCTTGGAACCTACACCTTGATACTTTTACAAAAGATTACAATCCTAGGTTCATATTTGAGATATTGTTTTATGTAAATGTTTGGCCCTTTGGATCATGGGGAAATAAAAAAAGAGGTTTTAGTTTCTCCAAACCTTTGTGCTCCAGAGTTTGAGGACTAAAAACAGAAAATATGAAGAAATATAGCTTTTGTCTTTACTGACAATTACAAAATCTGAGGTTATATTAAATAGGCAGATAATCTACTGAGCATCTAGTAACTATCTCCATCCACCACATATGGTATTTCCCCTGGTTGAAAGCCAATGGTGAGAGTGAGGAAGTAAAGTTGAGGTGAGAAGGTGATTGTTGTAGACACAGTAATTAAGGATAAAATTCATTCAGCCTTTCCCTGGCAATGTGAATTTTGGCAGGTAATTAGCTTCTGTAAATTTTAGTTTCCTTATCTGTAAAAACGCTAGCTCTTTTTACTTTGGGAGACTAAAACAGGGTGATACAGAGGCTAAGTTTAGGAGGCAATGAAGGTAAAAACAAATGATGATGGTAAGGGGGTGGGGAGCTTGGAAAGGCAAATGACAAATAGCTCCACAGTTAACAGAGAAAAATGCAGGAGAGACAGTTATATTAGGCTAGAAGCAGATCACTGAGAACATCTGAGTAGTTTCCATAGAGTGCTAAAGAGAGGAACCAGGTTGTATGAGTTTAAGAAAGGGAAGAGTGCTAGAAAAACAAGACAATGGGATTTCTCTCTTCTCCAGCTGTGAAAGGTAAGACCTGGGAGTAGGGTGGCTTCTTGGTGTTCTGATGACCATGCACCGGGGAAGATGGAATATTTCTTGCTTCCCAGTGCCACTTCCAGATTTCATCTCATTTCCCCTTTAGAGTGTCCATTTTTTTTCCATTCTCTTAAAAAATTATTGAATTTATTGGGGGTGACATTAGTTAATAAATTACATAGGTTTCAGGCATACAATTCTATAACACATCATCTGTATATTGTATTGTGTATTCACCTCCCCAAGTCAAGTCTCATTCAATCACCATCTATCCCCCATTTACCCTCCTCTTTTTCGTCTGTCCCTTTCCCTCTGGTAATCATGATACTGTTGTTTGTGTTTCCTTATCTGAAAAATTATAAAACATTCATTATTAATTTCATAGGTTTTAAAAGATTGAAGGTGACATGTATGTATAATACTTGGCCTATAGAATGATATATATGTTAGCTGCTATTATTGTATTATTGTGCTTTAGAGCTTTAGAAGACAGGTTAATTAGAAATGGTGAGAGGTGTGAGTGGATCAAAGGTGGGGGATTCAGTAGTTTGGAAGTCAAAACTGTGCCAAATTCTGTGCTATTTGGCATATAGTAAGGAGCAAGACACAATGTTTCTTCCTTTATGTATCTTATGAACTAGTTGGGAGAGTAATGTAAAGGTAGCTGTGGTGAGTGTTAGGATAGGGAAAGTAGAGGGCGCTGTGGACCTAATGTGATCCAGATGGTTAGTGAAGGAACTAAGATTCTTTTTTGCCCTCCCATAGCACCCCACACCAAACTTATCATTTTTGGAATAGAAATTCTGGATCCAGGAAGTGATGTTGATTCTACCTGTACCACCTAGAGTGGTACTCTATGATATTCATGGATTTAGGAATTCTTTCATTG
Source organism: Lasiurus borealis (assembly GCA_004026805.1). Lineage (NCBI taxonomy): Eukaryota > Metazoa > Chordata > Mammalia > Chiroptera > Vespertilionidae > Lasiurus > Lasiurus borealis. The sequence continues at coordinate 9,447 of PVJN01017690.1, forward strand.
ACAGATATTGTTAACTGGTCTTAGAGAAAGAATCCAGAGATAGCTCAACTTGCTTAATTTTTAAACAAATAAATTCTAATGCAAACGGTCTAAACAGAGTCTCTATAACTTACTATAAATAAAATCTCTATAACAACATTATGAAGACTTTCAAAGGAAATGATTAGAGAAATTCCATTTTATGTCAGCAAACACAATTTAACCACTTAACAGCTAATCTTCTTAAGATTCATAGCTGACTAGGAAGTAATTAGGACTGGATTTTAATGAATACACATGAACTCAGGGGTTTCTGCCTGGAAGAAAGACTAAGTTAGTAAATAGTGGAAATAGCTTTTAGATTTAATTTAGAATATTACTTAGACACTTCTTGGAATGAAGCACAATTAAACAAATCCTTAACTTATGCACTAATTACAACATGCTGTATTGATCTTCTCATCTCATTCACAACACCCTTGTAATTCAGTTTGACAAGCAAACTGCATCAGATGGGGAGGGTGAGGGCACAACTACAGATTTTAAAATGGCCATTAAACAGTTAAACCTGTCAGCAATTCAACAGAAATGGGAACCCCCAATGCAAACTGAATTGATTACCTTGAATGTTCTGATGAACTCTGGCAATTTGGAATTTAGCACCTGTAGCATCTATATCTAAAGGGGAAGGGACTAAAAGGGAAAAGCCTGTGCAATGAATGGATTTTATATGTGTCCACTTTTCAAGGTCATAAATCCCCCCTTTCCAATTGCTTGGAATTTTTTAAAAAATATATTTTATTGATTTTTTTTTTTTACAGAGAGGAAGGAAGAAGGATGGAGAGTTAGAAACATTGATGAGAGAGAGACATCAATCAGCTGCTTCCTGCATGCCCCCCACTGGGGATGTGCCCGCAACCAAAGCAGAATCGAATCTGGGCCCACTCAGTCCACAGGCCGATGCTCTATCCATTGAGCCAAACCGGTTTTGGCTGCTTGGAATTTCTGTAACCCATGTTTGTCAGCTCTTAATCCCATTGGCTATTTTAAAACCCCATAGTTTGCAAAGTTTCATACCTAATTGTTTCTGGGAGTCTCTATGGGTTTTCTTCCTTAGAAAAACACTCGGTTTGTGTGTCAGTTTGGATACTTAAGAGGCAAAAATGGAGTCTGAATGGCAAGACAGTTATTCAGAGTAATTCCCATGTAAAATCAAGGGGAAGAGGGGCTAAAGTAGGCAAGGACAGCCTTCAGCTAACACTAATGCTCTAGCACCTATAAAAAGAGGGGACAAGAATGGAGGTATGGTTTATGGAGAGCTTCAAACATTGGTATAGCTGGGATAAAGTCTTGGCCAGCCAAACAGAAACCTGGCATCAAGATTTTCCATAGAAGAGGTCCTCATTGGGCAGAACTGACCAGGGCCTAGCACCGCCCAACATTCTCAGTCACTAATGGTGGGCAGACTGGGAAGAGCATGGCCTTAGTTCAAATACTGCAGCAGAGCCCTATGCTCTCCTAACTTCACTCATCTCAGAATGAGCCATTGCTTCCTGGAGGGAGATCCCAGTGGCTCACCTCCTTGGTGCCACAGGTATAAATCTCAGGATTTAGTGTTTTTTTTTTTTTAAATCTTTGTTGTTCAGATTATTAAGTTATTCCTCTCCCTCCCCCCCCATAGCTCCCCTCCACCCAGTTCCCACCCTATCCCATATCTTTACCCACCCCCACTATACTCATCCATAGGTGTATGATTTTTTTCCAGTCTCTTCCTGTACCCGCACATCCCTTTCCCCACAAAAATTGTCAGTCCACTCCCTTTCTATGCTCCTGATTCTATTATATTTACCAGCTTATTCTGTTCATCAGATTTTTTATTCATTTGATTTTTAGATTCACTTGTTGATAAATATGTATTCATTGTTCAGGATTTTAAAAGACACTTGAAAAAGAATATTGGTAGTGGCTTTAATACTTGGTGGGTGTATTAAAATTCAGAACAAGGCCTGTGAAGGCAAATTGTCCACTGGGAAAATTCTGTTGTAGCCAATTGTACTGAATGTAGAGTCCTTCATTAAGATTTTAAGAGGGTTACTTAATCTTATATAATAAAAGCCTAATATGGTGTCCTGCTATTAGACCAGTTGCTATGTTGCACACTGACCACCAGGAGCAGATGTCAAGTCTGATTTATATGAAGGGGTTATTGAATGACTAGGTTGTTTGTAGTGCTTTAATTTTTAAAATTCCTATTTTCTCTGAATCCCTATGTGTACTCAGGAACAAGTTTATTTTTCTCAAACTTAATGGGAAGCATACATTGATCAGCAGGTACACTATATTCCCTATGATTTATCACTGTAATTCTTAAGACAGTCCCAGGTGTTAGACACTATCTTGATGTCCATTTTATGGACACAGAAACGGAGAATGAAACTTTAAGTAGATAGCTTAGCTTTTATTCTAGTGGCAGGATCTAACTCTGTCAGATTCTGGAGACTGAATGCCCAAACAATATATACTACACTAGAGGCCCAGTGCACAAAGTTTGACATCCCTCCCACAATCCAGGACTGCTGGCTCCTAACTGCTCACCTGCCTGCCAGTCTGATCACCCCCTAACCACTCCCCTGCCAGTCTGACCAATGCTTAACTGCTCCTGGGCTGGTGTGGTTGCCTCTAACTGCCCTCCCCTGCTGGCCTGGTCACCCCTAAATGCCCTCCCCTGCTGGCCTGGTTGACCTGAACTGCCCTCCCCTGCAGGCCAGTCACCTCCAACTGCACTTTCCTGCAGGTCTGATCGCCCCCAACTGCCCTCCTCTGCAGTCCTGGTCCCCCCAACAGCCCTCCCCTGCAATCCTGGTTCTCCCAACTGCCCTCCCCTGCTGACCTGGTCTCCCCCAACTGCCTGCCTCTGCCAGCCTGGTCACCCCTAACTGCCCTCCCTGCTTTCCTGATTGCTCACAACTGCCCTTCCCTGCAGGCCTATTCCCCCCCAAATGCCCTCATCTACCGGACTTGTCACCCCCAACTGCCTTCCTCTGCTGGCCTGGTCACCTTGAACTTCCCACAACTGCCCTCCCCTACAGGCCACCTTGTGGTAGCTACCTTGTGTCCACATGGGGGCAGCCATCTTTGACCCCATGGGGTCAGCCATATTTGACCACATGGGGACGGCCATCTTGTGTCTTGGAGTGATGGTCAATTTGCATATTACTCTTTTATTAGATAGGATTGCTTATCATTATTAGTTCAATAGAAAATTCTTTATATATAGAAAAAGAATGAATCTGATAGTATCCATAATAACTCGTGTCTTTGAAAAATGACCCTTTTCTTTCCTGCTATTGATTTTTATTGGCCTTATTTGTTCACTAAAATGAGCAAATTATAGCCTGGTTAACTCCCTTAAATTGTATACTAAGTTCTGTGTTGAATGAGACTTTTCTGGGGAGTCTATAGATTTAATCAAATGCTCAAAGAGAGTAGGTTATTTAGTTGTTTAGCTTACAATTGTTTAGAGATTTTTTTGTTACCTTTCTGTAGTTGATTCTAGTTTTATTTCATTCTGGTTAGACAATATACTTTACATCATTTCAGCTCTTTTAAATTTGTTGAGGTTTATTTTATGGCTCAGGATGTGGCCTACCTTGGTATTTGTTATACAATCAATTAAAAATAATGTATAGAAGCTTTTTAATTTGATGTAGTCCCATTTATTTATTTTCTCCTTAGTTTCCATTGCCTTAGGAGCTATATTGGTAAAAATATTACTATGACATAAGTCTGATATTTTGCTGCCTATGGATTCTTCTAATGTTTTTTTGGTTTCCTACCTTACATTTAAGTCCTTTATCCATTTTGAGTTTATTTTTGAGATGGTGTAAATTGGTGGTCTAGTTTCATTTTTTTTGGCATGTATCTGTCCAATTTTCCCTACACCATTTATTGAAGAGACTGTGTTTTTTTTATTCATTTATTACATGTGTACATATATTCCAATTGCCACCCCACCCCACTCCCATACATGCCCTCAACTCCTCCACCCAGTGTCTTGCATCCATTAGTTATGCTTATATGCGTGCATACAAGTCTTTGGTTGATCTCTTATCTACCCCACCTCTCCCTAACCTTCCTGCTGTAATTTGAAAGTCTGTTTGATGCTTTACTGCCTCTGTATCTATTTTTTTGGTCATCAGTTTATAATGTTCTTTATTATCCATGAATGAGTGAGATCATGTAGTATTTTTTTTTTTTCATCGACTAGCTTATTTTACTTAGGATAATGCTCTCCAGTTCCATCCAGGTTGCTGCAAATGGTAAGAATTCCTTATTTTTTTTTTTTTTATGGAAGGATACTATTCCATTGTGTAGATGTACCATAGGTTTCTGATCCACTCATCTGCTGATGGGCACCAAGGCTGTTTCCAAATTGTAGCTATTGTAAATTGTGCTGCCATGAACATAGGCGTGCATAAATCCTTTCTTATTGGTGTTTCTAATTTCTTAGGATATATTCCTAAGAGAGGGATTGCTGGATCAAATAGGAGTCCTATTTTTAGTTGTTTGAGGAAATTCCATCCTGTTTTCCACAGTGGCCACACCAGTCTGCATTTCTACCAACAGTGCACAAGGGTTCCTTTTTTTCCATATCCTCGCCAACACTTGTCATTTGTTGATTTGTTGATGATTGACATTCTGACAGGTGTGAGATGGTATCGCATTGTTGTTTTGATTTGCATGTCTCAGATAATCAGTGATTTTGAACATGTTTTCATGTGTCTTTTGGCCTCACTTCTGTCGTCTTTTGAAAAGGTTCTATTTAGGTCTGTTGCCCATTTTTTTATTGAATAAATTATCTTCCTTTTATTAAGTTGTATAAATTGGCTGTAGATGTTGGAGATTAAACCTTTTCAGTGCTAACATTTGCAAATATGTTCTCCCATACAGGGGGCTTTCTTGTGGTTTTGTTGATGGTATCTTTTGCTGTGCAAAATCTTTTTATTTTGATATAGTCCCATTTGTTTATTTTTTCTTTAGCTTCCATTGCCTTTGGAGCAGTATCATTGAAGAAGTTCTTTCAGCATATGTCTAAGATTGTGCTGCCTGTGTATTCCTCTAGTATTTTTATGGTTTCGCTTCTAATGTTTAAGACCTGTATCCATTTGAGTTTATTTTTGTATTTGGTGTAAGTTGGTGGTCCAGTTTCATTCTTTTGCATGTACGGTGGTACCTCAAGATACGAGTTTAATTAGTTCTGTAACCTTGAGGCGTGGGAAACTATGAGACGCTCGAGTTGTGGTAAACTGGTGGGTCGTGTGCAGCCAGCTGATCCGTGAGATTACTCCTATCTCAAATGTTGCTCGTATTTCAAAGCAAAAATCGCTCGCTCGATAGCTCGTATCTCAAAAATCTCGTATGTTAGGGCACTCATGTCTTGAGGTACCACTGTATATACATACACACACACACAGGAGAGAAAACATCAGAGTTCAAGGCCAAAGGCTACTTCAGTGTGGAACTCATGTGGAGTCTGCAGGCCACTGATGCTTCTGGATACAGGAGGTCCTGCAGAGAAAGGTGCTTCTTGCATTTCAGAGGGACCACAGTCTACTACCTACAGATCATCAGGCAGCTTTCTACTTGGCTCTGCAGCTTACTATCTCCAAACAGATACCAGAGGCTCCGGGGTATATCTGTCAAGCCCTTCAGCTTCAAGGCTATGATGTCAACTATCTGCACCTCCTTGTCCTCTTGTTATCAGCACAGGAAAATTACCATGATTCTATGAACATCATTGACATGGCCTTGAGTGAATATCCAGAAAATTTTATACTATTGTCTTCCAAAATGAAGTTCGAGTCACTCTGCTGGAGCTAGATGAGGCACTCCTCATCTGTAAGCTTATGTTACAAATATGGAAATCCTGCTATTTGTAACCAATCCCAGTGATTCTGGACATGGGAGTAGCCTGTTAGATAGAACCATTGCAGACAGATGACAGCTTAATACAATTACTTTGTCAGATTTCAGAGACCTGGAGACAGGTTCTGTCCATACCATATCCACTTAAGAGTAGATCAGGAAAAAAAGAATAGATCAGGTTTCTCTGAAGAGAAGCTTTCCCAAGCAGGGCCCTGGATGACACTGGCACAGACCTGGCCCCACACAGTTGAAGTATACATTGGCATTGGGAAGCCTGTACCCAAGAAGCTGCCAACTTCTTTCCAATGTTCCACAATGTCCTGTATATATGTAGCCAGGTTGCCTAGCTCCAAGGAAACATTGATGAAACCCAGTAGTGGTAGGAAGAAGTCTTATACATCAGCCCCACCCATGTGAAGATCATGCAGCTGATCCTTCATCAGCTGGGCCACTACAGTCTAGTGGAAAAAAATTTTCAGAATGTAGTGTAGATAAACTTACTAAATAATAAGAATTATATGTCATGTGGGGGGGAGCCATTAGGATTTTAAAGATGCTTCGGTGGGGCGTGGCCAAAAAATATTGAGAACCACTGCTATATAGGAACTCAGTGGCCCATGAGACCTGGAATGGGCTAGGTGAGGTCCTCCAAGATCAAGGCAACAATATGGCCGCAACTGAGTGCATTAGGTAATTACAAATCAGAATCATGGAGCTAGAGGCCAGCTTCCCCTAGGTTCCCTTCACCATCATCCCCTGTGTTCTCTGAGCAGGTGCCTACCAGCCTCACTGTTATTCAGGCCAAGAAAGCCCTGCCTGGGATATCCTGAGTGGATAAGTCTGCCATACTGAGATCCCGGATGAATGTGCGATTGACTACAGTTAACTACACAAACACCCTGAATCATTGCTCTCCCCATGTGCATTTCTGTTGTTTCCACCAGCCCAATGTTGATTTTTTAATCTACTGACATTGTTCAAAACAGATTATATTTTGTTAGTTGACATCTAAGTTTTAGTAACATAATTATGGAATTAATCAACAAATATAGAAGAATATATTCAAAGTTAAAACTTAGGGTCATGATAGGTTATTTTTATCAGAGCTATAAAGAAAGATGTTCTCTTCTCCTCACCACTCATGCCCCACCTTTGGACCAGAAACCACATGTAAATTTTCTTTTTCTCATCTCAGTACTAGTTCAAGCCAGGACACAACTGATGTTGTTAGTTGTACCATCTGATTAGTTACGATCTTCACTTAGAACAAAGCCAAAGCCTAAGAATATTTATATTTTACCAATATATGCCTGTTGCAAGAGGAAGAAATATGGTTGAACCCTTTTATGTGAATTCAGTTTATTTGTCAATGGAAATATGTACAAAGAAGTTTAAAATGGAATATCTACTAACATTCCTTATACACAACAGATATTTGAAATGGAAAAATGCCATTTATATAAAATTATTTTATTTATTTTAATTTTTAATTAATTTATTTTAAAAGTATATTTATTATTGAAAATGTTACAGATGTCTTTTTTTCCCCATTGACCCCCTCCACCCTGCTTCCGTCCCCAGGCCTCCACCAATGAACTTATATGCATATATGTATACAAAAAAAAGTGATTTTTAAACAGAAAAAAAGAATCTGTAGAGTGACGTGGATATGGGTATAGATAAAATAAGATTGGCCAGTTGATAATAGTTAAAGCTGATGGTAATAGGTACATAGAAGTTTATTTTATCATTCTGTCTAATTATATACATAAAAATAAATAAATATATTTATATATGTATATATGTATGTATTTTAAATCCTTAATAAAAAAAAAGAGAGGAGGGGTGTCATATGATTTGGACAGAATACCATATATTTCTATACAGAAGTGTTCTCAATATTTTTTGGCCACGCCCCACCAAAGCATCTTCAAAATCCTAATGCCTCCTCCCACATGACATATAATTCTTATTATTCAAAAAGTGAACTACTATTCATGTGGAGGAAGCCTAAAAGGCTATTAATTTGTTCTAAAAATCTTCCAAAGAACATGCCATCCATGAAAGAGAAAAATAAAAGAACGAAGGGACAGTTGTACTGAGGAAGAAATCACTAAGAGATTGTTAAAAAGTAATAATATGAAGTGATATAAAAAATAGCAAAAAAAGTTTCAAAACATATAATAGAGAACTGAAATGTATAAATATGTCACAATATATATTTACATACTGTATATGAGGACCCTAGAACCATAAGAAATGCAAAAAATTCACTGTTAATAACTCATCCTCAAGTTGCCCCTCTTAAAAATCAAATTGTCCTCCTGTGGAGCATGTGCTCCACGTTGGGAATCACTGCTATGTAACTTGTTGGACCAAGTGAATCAGTATTTCTTTTTTTTTTCCATTTATTTTTTTAAATTTTTATTAATTTTTATACATATCTCCCCATTGCCCCCCTCCCTCCCAGGCATACCCCAACTTCCTAGTGTCTATGTTCATTGGTTATGCTTATATGCATGCATACAAGTCCTTTGATTGATCTCTTATCTACCTCACCTAACTTTAATCTTCCTGCTGTTTGAAGCTTTACTGTCTCTGTATCTATCCTTTTGTTCATCAGTTTATAATGTTCTTTATTATCCACCAATGAGTGAGATCATGTGATGCTTCTCCTTCATTGGCTTATTTCACTAAGCATAAGGCTATCCAGTTCCAACCAGGTTGCTGCAAATGGTAAGAATTCCTTCTTTTTAATGGCAGCATAGATCAGTATTTCTGATTTCCTGTCTCCAACAGTAGCCTGGATTCATTTGCACAACTTATTTAATACAAGAGTTACACCAAAGTAAGGCAAACACCAACCTTAAGAAAAGTGAGGAAGAAGTTACATGTATCAGAAGATATGATGACCAGAAGGATCTGGAATAAGAACTTCAAACTTAATGTCTAAGATCTGCCTCAAAAGGGAAAAACACCTCAAGAGTCTATTGAGAGCCCAGAAGTCACCCTGTACCATGTGACTCAGTTGGTTTTGCATCATCCTGTGCACCAAAATATTGCTGGTTTGATTCCTGATTGGGGCATGTGCCAGGGTTGTGGACTTGATCCCTTGTGGGGACTGATTGATGTTTCACTCTCACATTGCTGTCTTTTCTCTCTCTGTGTGTGTCTCTCTCTCCTTTGCTATCTCTCTAAAAATCAATTAAGAAAATAAAAAGAATAAGAAGAAGAAAAGGAAAAGTCCAGAAGTCATCTTCCCTAACAGCTGATGTCAATGGCGAGGAAAGCTTCATTGATCCAGCGCAATTTTAAATGCTCGAGTACATTTAAATGTGATAGAAGAATATAGCATAAGGCTAATTGCAATTTTATGTGTGAACTGAAACCAGCCACCTCGGGTAAACCTAAGGACTCTGTTGAAGTTACACATTTAGTTTTCACAACTAGAATGCTGTGAACAAGTGAAGTGCCCACTGTAGCGTCCTTCAAATGCTGTGGTTAGCTGCCATGCTCAGGGCCAAATCTTGCTTTGCTTGCTCCAGGATGCTAGTAGGTATCTTAGGCAGAGTGGAAATGCCCCAAGCTTAGCATCAAGGAATCCTTGAAAGTGATTTTAGGGCTATTGAGAGATAAGATTGCAGAATTAGGCCAAGACGGGTTTGGCTCAGTGGATAAAGCGTTGGCTTGTGGACTGAAAGGTCCCGGGTTCGATTCCGGTCAGGGGCATGTACCTTGCTTTTGGGCACATCTCCACTGTGGGGTGTGCAGGAGGCGGCTGATCGATGTCTCTCTCTCATCGATGTTTCTGACTTTCTATCTCTCTCTCTTCCTCTCTGTAAAAAATCAATAAAATATATTTAAAAAAATTGCAGAATTAGTTTGATTTGTTTATCCAGTTCCCAGTAACAGCTGTGTGGGGGTATTGACATGAAGAATGTATGGATGGATTCTGAAGCAATGTCTGTGATGAGAAAATAAATTTCTAAAAATTCCAAACAGTAAAAAACCTTTTGTTTCATTGGACGTGATAAATGCCACTTCATCATTTTCTCTTCTCCCTCTATTGCTGACCTGGTTGCTCTTCTATGACATTTGGAACCTATGAAGGATAGTTTCCTGTATATTTAGTGGCTGGTAAACAAAGACGTTCGCATAGCCAGAGTTTGCAGTGAACTGAGATGTACACAACTACTAGTTACAAATCAGAACCATGGAAAGGGAAGAAGAGGCAATGCATGGTGCCTGATTTTTCAGACATCTTCCCTACTCAGTTTACTTATAATAGCCATCAAGCAAAATTTATTTGACATCTCAGTCAAGTCACACCTCCACGTTAGAGTAAAGCTTAACCTTCTACAAAGTAGATTTATAGAGGAAATATTCTAGGTTTCAACAATAGTATTTAAAACAGAAGATCATCAGAGGGTGAATAATTTGGTAGAAGGTCCCAGTGGCAAAATCCTGATTTCCTGTTTATTCTGTTCCATAAAACAGGGTTGTGCAAGGAGGAAGAGGAGCAGTGTGTTTCCCTCTCCTGAGATTGCTCATAAGGCAGCAGATAGGTGGTGTGGGGGGAGGAGAGGGAGAGGTAGGGAATACCAACAGGAGCTGACAGGAAGAAAGTTAGGCCGCTGAACCCCATCTCTGAGAAAATAATTTTGAAAAGAGGAAATTGCTTCCCTTAGTTTCTTTCACACATTTTGGAGCCTCATAAGTTTGTAAAGAAACTCTTAAAGAAGAGCGATCTCAGGTAGTACAAGCAATTAGATAAGTTGTTTCCTAGGAGTTCCAATCCCAATACCAGAGATCCACCTATAATCACCTCCCTGGGCCCCTTCAGCAATCGGTACTCTCTTTAGACACTCATTATCTGGTGTGGTAACAATTTATTTGTCTTAATGTCTGTTTGCCATCTAGACTGTGCTCTGAAGGGCAACAGATACCTTAACCAATTCATCACTGTATCCTAAGCACTTAGCACAGTAACTGAAATAGAATAATAATGCTTCACTAGTAAATGTTTTCCAGTGGAAGGATGGAATGAAATAGAATGTCATTCTCTCCATTTAGTGACTAGAATTACACGTCAGAGAATGAATTGTTTCTATTCAGGATCTAAGCTTCTCTACTGTGAAAATTTAATAAATTTTCAGTTAAAATCAGGAAGCATGTGAACAATTACTATGTAGTCTAACATCTCTAAGAACAGTGGGAGCACTCTGAAGAAACACAAAGTGTGTTTCCTGTGCCCCAAACCACTGAAAATGTCATTGGATGCAAATTAATAAATCTGTGAAATTGTCAAGCTGTAAGGTTGAAAAAATCAGGATTGGGCCAGGAAAGAGCTAACACAGCTCGGCTTAAAATCATACCCCCCAGTTACATCCTATAATTACAGTCTCAGAGTTGAGAACAGAGCATAAACTCCCAGGATGCTGTAATCCAGGTGCAGGCTGATAATCTTGTGTAACAAGACAGCCTGTAGCAAAATTGCGACAGGGGACATGGTCCAGATGTCTCCAGAAACTAACCCGGAGATAACCATCAGTCACATCCCATTATCGTAACCCCATGGTAACCAGAAATATGCGGAGTCTGTAAATTGTGAGATGTGTGCAGGTATGAGGAAATAAAACTCTGTTGACCTCTGTATAACCCTGTTGCTTGTTACATAGTATATAAGCTCAGCTTTGTATGGACTCGGGGCTCTCAGCCTCTGCTCTGCTTTCAGAGTATGTTGTGAGCCCCAGCATGCTGGTGAATAAACCCTTTGCTGTTTGCATGAGAACTTCTCTTGGCGCCTTCCTTTGAGCGGCGAGCGTTTCGACCCTAACAAAGCAAAAATGGGAAGATAGTGTTATAACCGAGAATCAGATGATTGATATCAAGTTTTAAGGAGTTTAGAGAAATGAGAGGATAATATAGCTCAAAATAGAACAACCACACAAGCAGAGATGAGGGTAAGATACAGGAGCAAATATAAGGTAGTAGGCATTTATGGCATATCTATGCAATAGTCCTCCCATTTCCTGGGAACTGCCCCCCCCCCACCATCGACATGATTCTAGCAAGCATTTATTTCACTTTAGCTGAGCACATTCAATTATTTTCTAGTGTATTTTTATTTTTAAAGTTATTTTTCATTGTTCTTTTCTTTTAAAGGCTTTTTAGTTTTATTGTGGTAAAAAACACACATAAAATTTATTATTTTTAAACATACAGTTCAGTGGCATTAAGTACATTTCCAATTTGGTGTGACTATCACTTATAGTTATTAGCCTTGGGAAAGGCTAATAAGTATAAGTAAATAGGCTGGACTTAACTGATGGTAAGCTGAGATCTAGAATTAAATGACAGAAAATTCATGTTGACACTTAAGTCCCAGAAACTAAGCTTATTTCCCTCACTTATTTTTTAATTTCCCAGCCTGAGGCTGCATCAAAGTTAAAGACTGTTCTCTGGCCAAAAGTATAAGCCCCTGGTAAAAGGAGATGCCAATTCTCTGTTTTTAAGAGAGGCTATTTCTTTTTTTAAAAAATATATTTTATTGATTTTTTACAGAGAGGAAAGGAGAGAGATAGAAAGTCAGAAACATCGAGGAGAGAGAGACATTGATCAGCCACCTCCTGCACGCCCCACAGTGGAGATGTGCCTGCAAGCCAGGTACATGTCCCCAAACGGAATCGAACCTGGGACCTTTCAGTCTGCAAGCCGATGTTCTATCCACTGAACCAAACTGGTCTCAGCAGAGGTTATTTCTTTAGAGTGGAACCAGGCTTCTGGAGGGGAACAAGGTATTCTTAGGCAGGCCAGGGTGTGTGTTTGGGCAGTATGCTATAGAAAACAAAATGAGGCTTGAAGTTAAGAAATCTGGAGTCTGGTCTCTGGTTCTGCTGCCAACTCTGTGGTCTTTAAGTCATTTGACTTCAGTTCTTTCATATATGAAATGAGGGCTTTATACTAGATGGGTCTTTTGAAGTCTCCAGTTTAACATCATGATTTAGAGTATAAACATAGATTTTCTTCTTGTTTCCAGAGTTTCCTGTAGACTGTGGTCTTACTGAAGGATCTCTTGAATTGATATCCCAAGTCTTACACCTGAGCCTGTTAAGAGTGACTTGCTAAAGGAGGCCACAGACTGCCTACTTCTCCTGGACTGTTGCTCTCAAGGACAAGTGAAGGTAAGGAACAAGCTTCAATGTGATTTTAGTTAGGCTCCATTATACTTGAGTAATTCCTACTACTACTTTACTATTCACATGTCTGACCAAGTCTATAAATGAATATTGTGTCTGATCAAGTCGGTAAATGAATGTGGAGGGTTCAGGTCTCCACCTCTGGAGCCCTCTAGCCTTCAATAGAGTTTGAACAAAGGTATTCAGAACCATTCAGACCAAAAGGCAGGAGGATTAGAAAATATCTCTGAGGCTAGGACAGAGAATGTACAAAAGAATCATAATCAAGAGTTTATACAATTTAAGTTCTGTTCCAGTCATTAAATTAAAAAACAAGTGAAATAATGGACTATAAGCTACCAAGGAGTAATAGTATAGGTTGGCTAATTCAGATCCCAGAAATGTTTACAATTTTTCAGGGGCAATTATGATTTTCCATATTTTTATTTATGCACATGGTAATTCTTTCTTTAGTCTCATATTCCACAGAAGAGAACTTTTCAAAGCCATAGCATATAATAAATGTGTATTTATATATATTTAATAAACTATTGCCACACTTATTATTCCATTTAGAAGTTTTCATTTGAAAAGATATAAGAAAGCATGAAAATAAATTCATATCCTAAAAATATTTAGACGTAGCATAGTTTGTTGTTTTATTATTTTATTCAAATTAAACTTCATCTTGGATCTTTAATCTAAGACAGTTTCCAAGTCCTAGATCTCATCTAATTCACCTTAGCTGGCATTAAGCTGCTTCTCCACAAGCCAGTAGGACATTTCCAAGCATGCTGTTCATTTTTACAGTTACACTTATTCTGTGAACTGTCCCCTGGTGTCATCCAATGTTTCTTTCTTTGAGTATGGTACCAAGAAAGAAGAACCAAGGTAAAGGGAAAAAAATAAAAATGAAAGCCTGTTTGGTTTCCTGTTTCAGGGTTCTCCTGGCTAAAATTCCCCAAAGCTGCAAAGACAGCAAGGTAGTAAACTGTATCAGAAAATTATAGTAGGTTTCTGAAGTGCTTCCTACAGTGGAACTTACGATTTGTATTACTTTCCTAAAGAGAAGAGGATTTTCTTTTTGTATAAGTGAATTATTTAAGAAAAAAAGGTATTTTTATATTGTACATTATAATTTAGATCTTCTTTTTCCTTCTTACCTTTCACTCCCATACATGTAGGGAAAGAACAAGAAAACATTGGTGTCTGGACATTTCTGAATAAAGTTGAGGGAGGCACCCACAGTGGTTAGCAAAAAATTTAGAAATATTTACAACCACAAACTCATCTGTTGAGCTTCTTGTACTCCAACTGTCAATTTAACACATGCCAAAACTATAAAAATATTGTTTGCAATTGAAGGATTTCCTCCATGTCCTCCCAGATTTCTTTCCTGACAGAGTGGCATAAATATAAAACACACAAATATTGGGTTAAATACAACATAAAGAGTAAAAACTGGAGGTATGTATGTGATGAGAATAAAGTTCAGAATGTTTAATTCTGTTATAAATGTTAGGTGATGAACAGAAATCACGTTTGGCCTTGGCTGCAGGCTCTGTCTCCTGCTCATACTCTATTGCCACATATGCTCATTTTTTTCTTTCAAGGGTATTTGCCTTTGTGCTTATCATCAAGGGCTTTTTTCTTTCTCATTAGAGGATTTCTCATTCTGATCTTCATCACTGCTGGCATCCAGTTTATTCATATCCTCAAAATCTCTTATGTCCCTCTCATCTACCTCATCAACTTCCATCAACTTCCTTTTTCCCACATCTTCCTCATCATCTTCACTATATTTTTCCTCAGCATCTGAACCACTCTCTGCCTTCTGCTATTCCAGGGCCTTGTCCAAGGCATGAATGGGGAAGTTGTAGATGTTGCCATACATATCTGGTTTAAATCTTTCCAGCAATTCCTTTTCAATGACATTGTCAAGCTGAGCAGCTATTAATGCCGTTTCCTCTCTTCTTTTTTTTTTTTTTCCCCTCAGCTCCACCTTCTCATTCAAAGGAACAAGTTTCCCCTGCCACTTTAGTGTAAGTTATCAAATTCAAATTAGGTACTGGGTAATCATGGTGAAACTCAGTTTACATTTGTGTTGAATGAAACGGGGCCAGTAAATCAGATTTTTATCTGTTGGCTCCAGTGCTTTCTCATCATTTTTATGAAGCCAGACTGGTTCCCAGAGATGCCTAGGAAAAGTTGCCCCTTCTATCACCTTCATATGCAAGTAGCGCCGTCCTTTCTCTTCTTCGATAGTGGCATGCTAACTGCCAGGGGACAAGGCAACAGGTTGCAAAATCTAGTCAGGCTGTATTCATTTCTGCAAAAGCTCTGTGTCTTAATTCTTACTTTGAAAGAGCAAAGTTGCTTTTTCCTAGTGTATCCCAGTTAATGTCATCAGACTGCATAATGTTGACAATTCAGCATGCAAACCTGGCCAAATCCCAGAAGCAGCCATACTTCTTCCCCATTTTTAATTTTTCAATTACAGTTGATACACTATATTGTATTAGTTTCTGGTGTACACTCCAATGATTAAACATTATATAACTTACCAAGTGATCACGCCAGTAAATCTAGTATTCATCTGCCACCTTACATAGTTATTACAATCTTATGAACTATATTTTCTATGCTGCATTTTATATCCTACTGACTATTCTGTAACTACCAATTTGTACTTTTTTAAAAAATATGTTTTATTGATTTTTTACAGAGAGGAAGGGAGAGTGATAGAAAGTCAGAAACATCGATGAGAGAGAGACATCGATCAGCCGCCTCCTGCATGCCCCGCTGTGGAGATATGCCACAAGCAAGGTACATGCCCCCAACCAGAATCGAACCCGGGACCTTTCAGTCTGCAAGTCGACGCTCTATCCACTGAGCCAAACCGGTCTTGGCCAATTTGTACTTCTTAATCCCTTCATCTTTTTCACCAGCCTCCAACACCCTTCCCATCTGGAAACCTTTAAAATGTTCTCAGTATCTATGAGTCTGTTTCATTTATTTATTTTTAGATTTAATTGCTGATAGACATGTATTTGTTACCACTTATTGTTCATATTTTTATCTCATATTTTTTTGAAGAAGATCACTTGACATTTAATGTAATACTGGTTTGGTGGTGATGAATTCCTTTAGCTTAGCTTAACTGGGAAAGTCTTTATCTGTCCTTCAATTCTAAATGATAGCTTTGCTGGGTAGAGCAATCTTGGTTGTAGGTCCCTGCTTTTCATCACTTTTAATATTTCTTGCCACTACCTTCTGACCTGCAAAGTTTCTGTTGAGTAATCAACTGACAATCTTATGAGAGCTCCGTTGTAGGTAACTAATTGTATTTCTCTTGCTGCTTATAAAATTCTCTCTTTGTCTTTAATCTTTTGCATTTTAATTATGGTGTGTCTTAGTGTGGGCCTCTTTGAGTACATCTTGTTTGGAACTCTGTTCTTCTTGGACTTATATGTCTGTTTCTTTCACCAGGTTAGGAAAGTTTTCTGTCATTAATTTTCAAAGAGATTTTCCATTTCTTGCTCTCTCTCTTTATTCCAGCACCCACATGATGCAAATGTTGGTACACTTGAAGTTGTTCCAGAGGATCTTGACACTAATTTCTTTTTTTTTTAATTCTTCTTTCTTTCTGCTATTCTGATTGGGTGTATTTTTGCCTCCTTATATTTCAAATCACTGATTTGATTCTCAGCTTTATCTACTCTACTGTTGATTCTCTATAGATTATTCTTGATTCAGTTATTTTATTCCTCATTTCTGACTGGTTCTTTTTTATGATTACTATGTCTTTTTTCATACTATTGAAGTTTTCACTAAGTTCCTTGAATTACTCACTAATTTCCTTGATTTTTATTACCATTGTTTTTAACTCTGGTAGTTTGCCTGTCTCCATCTCATTTAATTATTTTTCTGAAGATTTCTCATGTACTTTCATTTGGGACCTATTTATTTGTCTCCACATTTTGGCTGCTTCCCTATGTTTTTTTCCATGTATTAGGTAGAGCTTCTATTTCTCCTGGACTTGGTAGAGTGGCCTTTTGTAGTAAATATCCTGTAGGACCTAGGGTCGTATCCTTCCTGGACACTCTAGGTATGATCCTGTGTGGTCTGTGTGCACTGTCCTATTGTAGTTGAGTCTTCATCGTTTCTGTTGAGAAATCAGCTGACAGTCGTATGGGTGCTCCCTTATAGGTAATGAACTGTTTTTCTCTTGCTGCTTTTAATATTATCTCTTTTTCTTTTGCTCTTGGTATTTTAATTATGATGTGTCTTGGTGTAGTCCTCTTTGGATTATCTTATCAGTAAGGAGTTACATGCTTTTTTGGTGGGGAAATTGCTTTAGCTACCATTGTCTCAATTAGATAAGGAGTAGCTGGCTCTGACCTTTCAGAGCTTCAAGGTTGACCAGCCTTCTGTGTTCCTTGTCCATACTTTCTATTAGTGAGACACTGATTGATTTCGGGCAGATAAGTATCACATGATCTCACTCATATGTGGAATCTAAGTCTCTGTTGTATTTTAAACTAGAATAAATAAATTCAATGTCTGTCTGTTGGCAGATGTAGTAACAGGTAAAACTCAGGAGGTGTTGCTGGTCATGGTTTTCATCATGTAAAGGATGCTGATGTGCAGTGAAAGAGAATGAAGCTGAAGTAAAGGCAGAAGTTGGGGTGAGAGATAGGGAGGAGTGGAGATCAGAGAGAGATGGTACCTCCCTAGGTTCAGTTGTTTCTGAGACTCAGCTATGTCCCTGCAGAAAACCAGATCCCTCAGCTTTATTCCTTCCAGTGATTTCTCTTTTTTGTCTATGCTTGTCCAAGTTGAGTTTTGTATTGAGCAAACCCAAAGAGTATAGATTAATAAATGGGCCACTCACTGAATAACAATGTGTGTTCAGAGTGGCTTATTAATTTGGTATGGCTAAATGATAGGGGGTGTGTGAATGAGTGGTGAAACCACTGAAGTATTTAAACAAACAAACAAAAAATACTCTGGCCAGATTTGTTCTTGGGAAGGTCATTGGTAGATATTTACAAGATGAGTTTGATGGGGTAAAAGTCTGGAAGTTGTGAGACTGGTTGTTAAAGGAAGACCTCTTGAACTACTTTTGCTTCAACAAGTAGTAGCCAACTATCAGAGAATAAAACCTTAGGAAATAAACTAAACAAAACTGATTTTGAAAATAAAATAATTACACAGACCCACAGAAAAGCACAATGCCACATAAGACTTTTATACGAACCTTCTGTATCCTGCTTTAGGTCATTTTAAAATGTTCTTTGCAATTGATACTCTTAAACTAAAATTGAGATTTGGCTTTTTCTTCTCTGCAACTCTTTTCTTTTATGCAATATATTCCTTTTTTTCTCATTCCCTGGCTAATCCTGAACCAGGATTACTAATTCAGGTTAAAAGAGTATCAGGTATTAAGAAGGAGCACTTCCCTTTCAATAATCAGGATTTGTGTAGAAATATTATTGTGGATTTTAATGGCACAAAGGCCAGACCACCTATTATCCAATATCTAGAGTTGAATCACAAATATTGAAGAAGATATAAGAATACTAATTTATTGTCATAGTCTGCCAAAAAACTAACTTGATATCATAAATTTTTTTATTGCATGATAGTTATCTGTAATACTAGCCAAAGGGCTGTATAATGGGCAGTCAAAATTGAAAATGACCTTTATTGTGATGAATTCATTTCTCTAATGCAACCATTTCCCTCGTCTTACATCCCAACAGTAATAATATACATGGAAATAAATCCAAATTGTGATTCAAATTTAAGAATGTGAGATTCACAGGTGTGGTGGCTTTTCTCAGCTGAATGTGGTGGGTAGATGAGTAAGAAATGTAGGAAGATTTAACAAAGTGAGGAGCATTGTTCAGAGAATCAGACAGGGGCTTACCATGGGCAAGACTGTCTATCTTGAAAAAGAATCTTCACATAATGCTACAAGAATGTACGTGAGTGATATGCAGTTCAGGAAGAAAAGATAACATTAAGGGACAACAGCCAGGCTTTATAGACAGGCCCCAAAATATTATTTGTTAGGGTCGAAACGCTCGCCGCTCAAAGGAAGGCGCCAAGAGAAGTTCTCATGCAAACAGCAAAGGGTTTATTCACCAGCATGCTGGGGCTCACAACATACTCTGAAAGCAGAGCAGAGGCTGAGAGCCCCGAGTCCATACAAAGCTGAGTTTATATACTATGTGACAAGCAACAGGGTTATACAAGGTTAACACAGAGTTTTATTTCCTCATACCTGCACACATCTCACAATCTACAGACTCCACATATTTCTGGTTACCATGGGGTTATGATAATGGATGGGACTGATGGTTATCTCTGGGTTAGTTTCTGGAGACATCTGGACCATGTCTCCTGTCGCAATTTTGCTACAGGCTGTCTTGTTACACAAGATTATCAGCCTGCACCTGGATTACAGCATCCTAGGAGTTTATGCTCTGTTCTCAACCCTGAGGCTGTAATTACAGGATGTAACTGCGGGGTATGATTTTAAGCCGAGCTGTGTTAGCTCTATCCTGGCCCAATCCTGATTTTTGCAAGCTTACAATTGAGCTCCTGTTTCTACTTTCTTAGTGTTGTACTTGTGTTGCTACTGGAGCCACAGATCCGTTTGGCTGCTGTTCATTTAGACTGGCTTTACAGTTAGCAGAATGGGTGTTGGACACAGAGTCAAGAGAGCTGGGGTGGAGCTCTGACTTTGCTACATAATGTCTGGGCCGTGTCCACAAGCCACTTACTTCAGAACTTTAGATTTTGCAACTGCAAAATGGGATTATAATCACTGCACAGCCTACTTTGTGGGCTTGTTAGGATCAAATGATAGAATGGATGTGCAGGGGCTTTGTTAATTGTAAAATTATTGTAATTGTTGTTGTCAGGGTGATTCATTTTCCTTATTTCAGAGGACATTGAAATGGTAGAAAACTAGTACCACAGGTCCAGTATATTAATATTGTTAGTTTCTATAGCCTGATTAGTTTTACACAATAATAAGTCTCTCTCTCTCTCTCTCTCTCTCTCTCTCTCTCTCTCTCTCTCTCTCTCTCTCTCCCCTCCCTTTCTCTCTCTCCCCCTCTCTCTCTTTCTGTCTCTGAGAACTGTCAGGGTGGGTTGCATTCAGCTCTTTTTTCTCTCTCTTGCTACAAAAGTGTATGTGAAATGTGATTTGATCAAGCTACTTTGTGGTTGATTGGGAGATCCAGGCTGGGTCAATGCTACACTAAATCAGGATTAATTTAGTGTACAAAGTCATCAAGCCCCTTGATCTTTATATTTGTAGAGCCTCAATTTCCTAGATTAAAAGACAGTGACAAGCTCATAACCTTTTGCTTAATGCAATATCTTGTTGCCCTCTATTACTCAGAGTATCAAAGGAAGCTGCCAAATCAACCTGAGGGAGTAATTCTTAATTAGATTCTTGAAAACATACATGAATAAATAGTTCTGCCATTTCCAGGAAAACAGGAACTCCATTTCCTTTATCTAATGACTCATTCACTTGCTGGTGGAGTGCCTTTTGTCTTTTGTGCAGAATAGCCCTTGCTTAACAGAATAATAGCTATTCTGTGCTTTTTTAAAGCAGAGCTTTCACATACATTATCTCACTTGAATTAATTTCATTCTTACAATTACCTCCTTGCTCCATCCCTTCGCCAAGCTTCTTAAGTAAGCTTCTTACGATCATCACTGTATCTTCATAATTGCTTTTTAGTCACTTTTCAGCTTTCTCCTTATCAACTGAAATTTTCTTAAACCTATGCATGACCAAATACTATTTAATAGATAACTCCAATGGTCTTTTCTCCATTCTCATCCTTCCCCAAACTCTTGGTAGTATTGGGATTTTTTTGAATTTTCCCTTGCTTCTTAAAAGTTTTATCTCTTGAATATTCCTCCTCAACATCTTTGTTTGTTTTTCCTCCTCTATCTCTTGTAAACTCTTGTTCCTCGGAACTTACCCCTGACACCCTTTTCTCATTCTATGTTCTCTCATTAAGCTATCGCATCTGCTATTATAGCTTCAGTTATCATCTCTAGGCAACATGATTAAATCCAATACAGAAATCTTGCCCTTATCTTCCAGCTATAAACTCTACTTCTAAAGACATTCTAGGTTGCTATAGATGGATGGGCTATGAGCACTCCACACTCAACAAGTCCTAAACAAAATTATGCTTTCTTAAACCTTTTGCATTCCCTCTCTTTTTAATGATTCTATAATTCACCTAATTGTCCAAGTTAGAGTCCTTTACTCTGCCCCTTCTGTTTTCCTGACATTGAATCAAACATCAAGTCCTCTTCATTCTTCCTATTTATCACCCAAATTTGTCTTTCTTCCATAATAATTACCGCTTAAGTTTATATGAGACTAACAAATAGTTTTCCACCCATTCCTAACTGCTTTCTCTCCCTTTCCTCCAGCTCACCCCCCGCCCCCCGCAAAGATACATAATGGGTAACAAGCACATAAAATGATGCTGAACATCATTAGTCATTAAGGAAAAAATCAAAACCACAATGGGATACTACTTCACATGCACTAGGATGCCTATAACCAAAAAAGTCAGACAATAGCAAGCGTTATAACAAGCATTAGCAAGGACATGGAGAAATTGAAGCCCTCATACATTTCTGGTGAGAATGTAAAATGACATAGCGACAGCATAAAACAAGCTGACAGTTTCTCAAATATTTAAGTATAGATTACCATATAACTCAGTAAATCTACTTCTGGGAATGTACCCAAAATAATTGAAAGCAGTGTCGTAAACAGATATATTTACACCTCTGTTTATAGCATCATTATTTACTAGTGACCTGATGCACAAAGTTCGTGCACATTAAAATGGGGATTAATTAGAGGAAATAATTTAATATTGCTATTTGCCCTTTCTCTATAATAGAAGTGTCAGAGATGAAAGAAAATTAGTAAAATGTATATGAAAACCTTCCTCCTGTCAGAGTCTGGGGCTCACCATGGGTTCCAGAGTCAAATCCCCACCCACCCACATGCACCTCAAAATCATGTGAGACCCAGACTGGCTGGCCTCCCTCCCACCATTGGGCTAGATCTAGACCCAGCCAGTCCCACCCTTGTCAAGCCCCGCCAAGCAGGGGGTGTAGCCTCAGGTCTACTGGCCCAGTGCTGGGATGGGAGGGCATGGCCTGAGGTCCCCCAATCCAGACCAGGGCAGGGGGTCATGCCTTGAGGTCTTCTCTCAAGCCCCGCCAGGTGGGGGACATGGCCTGAAGTGCCCTGTCAAGCCCACCAGGTGGAGGAGGGCACAGCCTCAGGTCCCCCATCAAGCCCCACTGGGTAGGGGTTTGGCCTGAGTTCCCCCAACCCAGCACTAGGAGTGCACCTTGAGGTCCCCCATCAAGTCTCAATGGGTAGGGGGCATGCCCTGAGGTCCCCTGTCAAGCCCCATCGGGGGGGGGTGCATTCTGAGGTCCCCTGGCCTGGTGCCAGAGTGGGAGGTGTAGCCTGAAGTCCCCTGTTGAGCCCTGCCAGGTGGGGGGCATGGCCTGAGGTACCCTGGCCTGGTGCTGGGACAGGGGGTGGAGCAGCCTGAGGTCCCCTAGCTCAGCACTGGGATGAGAAGCACACCTTAAGGTCCCCCATTAAGCCCCTCTGGGTGGGAAACATGGCCTGAAGTTCCCTGTCAAACCCCACCTGGTATGGGGCATGGCCTGAGGTCCCCCAGCCTGGTGCTGGGTGGGAGAAATAGCCTGATGTCTCCTAGCCAAGCACTAGGATGGGAAGCACACCTTGAGGTACCTTATCAAGCCCTGCCAGGTGGGGGGCACAGCCTGAGGTCCCCTGTCAAACTCCACAGGGGTAGGGGAAAGCGTAGCTTCAGGACCCTGCTGATTGCTTGTTGAGGTTCCTTATAGGAACTTGGCCTCAGCTGTGGGTGTAGTCATCTTTGTGGTGGAGTGATGGTCAATTTGCATATTCCCTCTTTATTATATAGGATAGTAGTCAGAATTGGAAACAATCCAAATGTACATCCACTAATGAATGAATAAGATAATATGGAATATCCACACTATGGAATATTATTTGGCTACAAGAAGAAATAGAGTACTGATTCATGCTACAACATGGATAAATCTTGAAAACATGCTAAGTGAAAAAGTCAGACACAAAAGAACATATATAATTTTTTTTAAAATATATTTTATTGATTTTTTACAGAGAGGAAGGGAGAGAGATAAGAACATATATGATTCAACTTATATGAAATGTGCAGAATAGGCACATCTATACAGACACATATTTGTCTGTTGATCAGTGGTTGTATAGGTCTAGGGCTATTGCCAATGGGGAATTGTGGGGTGATGGCTAAAGAGCAGGAGATTATTTTTTGAGGCAACATGAATATTCTGAAACTGATTATGGTGATCATTGTACAACTCCGTGAATATACTAAAATCCATTCAGTTATTGTACACTTTACATGAGTAATTGCATGGTATTTGAATTATATCTCAAGTTGTTACAAAGAAAATGTTTGCTGGCCCTGGTCTCTGTATTTGGTACTGTCTGGGTATGAATGCAGCCTGAGCCCACGACCTGCACTCTGATGCATATGCTTGCTAGCCCCACCCCCCTTTCCACTTATATCCTAGCTAGCCTTACAGAACTTGTTTATCTGCATGGGTCATAAAGAGCCCCCATAGAAGATTAACTGCTGGTGCCAGCTAACCTGGGTGGTTAGTCATAATCTCACTTCCCCCATTCCAATGCATGGGAGCTGCAAAGCCCATGAAAATTCCAGAAGCCTGGTCAATATTTGGGAGACAAAGAAACTAAGGGGATAAAAGGGAAATCTCTCCCAACATTTAATGCTCATGCTTTGGAGAATGACTCCCCTGAGTCACTGTACTAGTGCATCTGCAAATAAAGAGTTTTTCCTGAATCTTATGAGTACCCCTTGTGTATCTTCTGTCACCTGGCAATTTCTGCAACATGGACACTCTGGCCATGGTTACAAAGGTAAATAAGACTCAGAAACCTTCAAGGAGCTTTTGATGAAGGCAGATAACAAAATAAGCAACTATTATGATAGAGTTGAATAAAGTGCTTTAAAAGAGTTTGGGGCTTCTGGCAAAAATAACATAGTCATGGTTTATGCAATAAGTAAGGACTGTTTCAGCTAAGAGGCAAAATTTAATCTGGATCTTACAATATGAATAAGAATTTAATTAAAAAAACAAAGCCTTGGGTTGCTGTTGGGGCAAGGGTCAAAAAGGAAGGTCATTCCACATTGAGAGACCAGCATATGTGAATGATAGTGTACAGTTATCTAGCACAGTCAAGGGGCAACCCATTTGGAAAGTGCATAAAGAGTGTGAAAGGGTGTTATGATAGATGAATCTGGAATGGTAGCTTGGGGTGAAATTCCTTAGTGCCTTGAATTCCCTGGAGCTTGGAATGTTTCCTGAGATAAGACTTCATTTCACAAGGCAGTGGTGTGATAAAGCTCCCAGTATGAATAATAAATAGGTATCTATGACACTACCACTGACTAGCTGTGACTTTGAACAAATCATCTAATCTTTCTGCACCTCAATTTCCTTAACCTGAAAATGAAGATAATGATTCTACTCATACAGTTTAATAGCGATCAAATGAAAGGGGAATGTGGTAGACACTGTGAGCTGAATAACTCCATATCTTCACTATTCCCAATCCTCTCCTCTCTTGCCTACATTTACAACAGAGGCTTGAAAAACCAAATAGATGCTCAGTCTCCCTTAGAGTTCAAGATAGCTACAGAATACTAATACACTTATGGCTAATGATATATAAACAAAAGACTGATGAGGGGCTTCTAGGAGATATTTTTTCCTGAAGAAAATATAGAGACATTGCTAACACTGTCAACTGCACCTTAGTTTCTGCATTGAGTGAAGATATGATACCTGCCCCGCCCCCTTGATCCTCAAGCCGATTTTCAAATAGCCATCTCACAACTTGTTTATGGCAGCAATGAGATGAAAACCCAAAAAGTTTGAGAATGGATGGCAGTTCAGAAATAGAGGAGATGCTGGGTTCTTGATGGTACTAATAAATGAGTGTCAGCAACAACCTACCTCTAACTTATGTGAGAAAAACAGATCTCTATTTGCATGAGTTAGTTGGGATTTATATTACTTGCAGCCTAAATCACTCCGAATTAATATAGAGTTCATGAAACAACTTTAGAAGCCAAAAAGTGATTTATAAAAATAATGATTTTTTAGAGGAGATATACTTTCAGTTTCATTTTGATAACAGGATGAAAATAAATTAGCGAGATGAATTATTGTAAGGAATACTAGTGAGTTAGAAATGATAAGAATCCAGATAATGCTTGTGGCAGTGAAGACAAAGAGGAAGTGACAGATACCAGTGATAACATAGAGGGAAAACTCATATGACCTGGTATCTGATCAAACCTTGGGATTGAGAGGGATTGAAGATGCTTCAGATGGTTTTAGCCTTAGTGACTGAAGATACAGTGGGACTGTAAACCCACATTCATAACATAGGAACATATGAATATAACTTTAAGGAGAAAAATAATAGTGTCATTTTAGAAATATTGATGTTGAATTGGCTGAATCAGATCTATAGGCAGTTGAAAATACGGGGTTTAAAGGATAGATGAAAATATGCATTTAAGTGTCATCAGTGTACAGGTGGAAGCTGAAGCCATGGGAGTGGATGAGATCGCTGATGAATAGTACAGCAGAGAAGATGGCTAGAAATGGAAACTTGAGTGGGGAGATGGCTACCTTTTAATACTGGATGAAAATGGGAGTCAATGAAGAAGAGATAAAAAGCACTCGGTTATTCAGAAAAATTTGTTGAGTGCCTATGTTTCAGACCCTAGGCTTGAGGCTGAGCAGTCAAAAAAGTAGGAAGGAAGCCAGAAGAGCATCTGGACAGTGGAGAGCACGGGTGTCTGATCAACAGTGTCACATGCTGCAGAGAAGTCAAATGAGGTGAGAAATGAGAAACTCCTTTCCTAAGCCACATGCATCTGAATTCCTTTAATAGGAGTTTATTGTTAGCTATAATAGCCTGTCTGGAAGATAAATGTTAAATTAATTTGGGAACTGACTTGTAAAACTCTCAAGTGGCCTAAATCATTTAAAAGAAGCTCAAACTCTATTATGTGAAATTGATTTGGTTTCTGCAGGTGGTTGTGGACCCTTCTTCTCTAGAGAGATGTTTGTCAAATATGGTTTCTGTCCAGTTCTTAAGAGCACAAAGAATGGTGCTGTGAGAACAGCACATCCATCAGGTCTCTCTGGTGCCTTATTCTGTGAATATAAATTAGAGCTCTTTGCTCTGAACTCTAATAGATCTTATTATATGCTGTGCAATATACACTTGGTTCATGTGATCTTTTATTTTACCTGTGTCAATATTTGTCTTGCCTTTCTAAATAAACTGAAAATTATTTGAAGGTGGAAATCATATCTTGTGGTTATCTTTGATTCCCCTCATGGTTGTGCAAAGAGTAGGCCTTCCAATAAATATTTAAATCTGATCAAGGTATAACATGCCAATGTGCATTTTATAAAATGTGTGTATTTTACAAAAAAACAATATCACTTTAAATTATAATATCATGAATCTAGTTATCTAATTTCATTTGGTACAAGATATAGTTTTGAAGGGTAGAAAGTGCATGAATGAACTAGCCTGTGTACATTGTATCTTGCATTGCAGTAGAAAGCAAGAGAGAAACAGATCCAGTTTTAATGAAAGCTCAGTGCCGCTTGGCTGCAATATCCCTGTGGGGAAGCTGGATTGGTATCGTATCCCTGTGGGGAAGCTGGATTGGTATCAAGTGAATGGAAGATATTTTAGGTCAGAGTCAACTGTGACATTTGAAGATATGTGTATTGGATCTATATGGGTTCAGTCAACAATAACAGGTGCATCAGAACCTTTTTAATATGGGGAGTTCAATAAACATTTATAGACTCTATATTATGAACAGGCATATGTATTCAGCCATTAAATGGTAACGCTCCTCAGAGCTCAATCCTAGGCTATTTATCTCTTCTCACTCTATACTTTCTCCTTAGGTTATTTCATGTTCAGCCTCTGCTTCAATGACCACTCATAGGCGGATGACTCACATGTTTGTATCTCAGAACAGAACTTTACTCTTATACCTATAAGTGCCAGCTTGACATATCCTCTCAGATGGTTCTCAGAAATTCCCATTGAAATAGGTCTTAAAATAACCTCATGCTTTCCTTATTCTCCCTTTCTCTCTACCACCCTCTTCAACCAAACCTGACCCTCTTCCAATGTTTTCTGTCTCAATTGATGACAATTTTCTCTATCTTGTTCCATGAGCCATAAACCTAGCAGTCATTATTGACACATACCACTTTTTCACTCTCATGTTCAGTCCTGCAGGAAGTCCCAACCATTACTTCAACCTACAAAATATGGCTGCATCTGCTCACTTCTCTTCATCTCTGATGTCACAACTCTAGTTCCAGCTGTCATCTTTCTCTCTGGTCTGGACCATTACAAATTTCTTAATCAGTATCTCCACTTATACTTTCATGGAAAAACTATAAGAAGTATCTCATCTTTTATTAAAATACATATTTTTTATTTCAGACAGGGAGGGAGAGATATAAACATCAATGATGAGAGATAATCATTGCTCGGTTACCTCCTGCATTCCTACTACTGGGGGTTAAGCCCACAACCCAGGCATGTGCCTTGATCTGGAATTACACTATGATCTCCTGGTTCACAGGTCAGCGCTTAACCCTGAGCCATGCCAACTGGGCAAGTATCTCATCTTTTGATATTTAGGTAAATATATATATATCACTAGAGGCCTGGTGCATGGGTGGGGTCTGGCCCGCCTGCCCCGATCAGACCAATAGGGCCAGACCCGCCAGGGTGAGGGGATGAGGGCATTTGCTGGAGGATAGGGGTGGACAGGGGTGAGGGGATGTCAATGGGACAAAAGGAAGCATATGTAATATTTTAAACAATAAAAAAGAAAAAGAAAATAGCCACGCTTAAGGCCATGAGAAAAAGATATTCTCAGGGGCGAGCTGAGTTTCAGATCAAAAAGTGAAAAAAAAAATATTTAGAGAATGGTCCAAGATTATAGGAAAAACAGTTTAGGGAAAGATGACTGGACTTTGATATGGAAATATTTGGGCCATTAAGTGGTGGCAGCAGAATATTATCTGTGTGTTCTGGGCTATATTTCTTGTCACATGGTTTTCTTAGGAACTCAAATGAGTGCTGCAGGGTATGACATAGTCAATGTGTTTCTAGCAATGACCACAAAAGAGGGTCCCTGATCAGTCAACATAAACCCAGGGATCTGCTGGAAATGTCTACCACTTTGAATCCATCTGACAACTGTTGTCCTGACTTCTGTAGACTTAAAACAGCCTGTAGACTTTAATTTGGTTTCCCAAGTTATATATATATATTTTTCCTGGCAGAGAACACACTAGCTGGCTGGCAGTTCTATTTTTCAGTCTAAATTAATCAATTGGCTTCCCATTTAATCAGTTAGTTTCCTGTAAATTTGGTTAACATGACTCAGTCCTCTGAAGCGTGAATGCCATAAAAATCAAGTTGCTTATTTTGTTAAGCTCAGGATCAGACACTGGCACTCATGGTGACCCCAGTAATGTGGCCCAGCCTGAAGCAACTGTGTCTGCTTTCTCCACAGATTTACCTTAATTCTATTCTAGTAAGAATGCATCAAAAAGAAAATAAGGCTGAACCCTTATATAAAATGTCCTGTTGTTTAAACAACAAACAATATTTACATTGGATTATTTATTCTTATGCAAATAGGATACATGATGGAGATGTAAAAAAAACAATGTGCTTTGGAAAATATTTTGGGGAAGTTTACATACCTTCTCCTCATTTTCTCAAGAATTCTGGTTAGGGAAGGTTGCTTATCATTATATTTTATCTGGCCTTATTTCAGAAAAGTAAAGTTCAGCTGGCTAAAGGAATGAGTGCAATGATGGATTAGAATTCTCAGTACACAAATGCCAGGATCCATGCTCTGAAGACAAATGTTTCTGGTTTGAAGCCCAACATGAGCATTAGCTAAGTTCCATCAAATAGCATGATCTACATGAATGAATATTCTAATACTTTTTGACTCTAAAAATTCACAGTTCTGGGATTAGGACATACTGGTGTCCTTCCTTGTAAAGAAACTGGTTTTATACTTTTGTCTGAGCATTAAAATTCAAAATGTTAATGGACCTAGCCATACCAGTTTCTCAGAGAAATAAGAAAAGATGTTTATCTCAATATCTCAATCTATTACCCCACTACCTTGTGTGTGTGTGTGTGTGTGTGTGTGTGTGTGTGTGTGTGTAGTTTACATCATTGTGGATTAAAAGTAGAATCATGAGGAAAAAGAGAGTCAAAGTAAAGCAATAATGCTGGGATCTAATCTCTAGAGGCTTTCAATATATATGCAAATTGGCCAAAATGAAGCTAAATAGAAGGAAATAACAGAAAGGAAACAACTGTGATCCCTTCCCAAACACTCATTAGTTGATGGTGAAATTCAGGTGAAAGAAGGAAAGAGCTGCCCTAGCCAGTTTTGCTCAGTAGATAGAGCATTGTCCTGTGGACTAAAGGGCAGGGACTTTGATTCTGGTCAAGGGCATGTACTTCAGTTGCAGACTCCTCCCCAGCCTGGGCTCTGGTTGGAACTCCTGCAGAAGGCAAGCAATCTATGTGTTTCTCTCACATCAATGTTTCTCTCTGTCTTTCCTTCTCTCTTCCACTATTCCTAAAAATCAATGGGAAAATATCCTCTGGTGAAGATTAACCAAGAAGAATAAAAAGAAGGAGGAGGAGGAGGGCGAGGAGGAGGGGGAGGAGGAGAATGAAAGAGGAATACATACTCCAGGATTGATCTGGCCAAAATAGGCATTGAAAATGATAGCTAGAATAGAGGTCAGCAAACTATGGCCAGGAGACAAACTATGGCCAGCCTGATACCTGAATTTGTTTGGTTATCTGGCTAGAATGTTATTTATATGTTTTTGGTATTGTTAATCTTCACCCAAGGATATTTTTTCACTGATTTTTAGGGAGAGTGGAAGAGAGAGGGAAAGACAGAGAGAAACATTGATGTGAGAGAAACCTTGGTTGGTTGCCTTTTGCCCAAGCCCCGACCAGCACCTGGGCTGGGAGGATCCTGCAACCCAGTTACGCGCCATTGACCTTAATCAAACTCAGGACCCTTTAGTGTGCAGGACAATGCTGTAGCCACTGAGACAAACTGGCTAGGACATTATTTACATTTTTTTTTTTATTTTTTTTTTCTGTTTTGCTGGATAATATTTTATTTTTTTTTATTTTTTTAAATTAAATCTTTATTATTCAGATTATTACATTTGTTTCTCTTTTTTTCCCCTCCATAGTACCCCTCCACCCAGCTCCCACCCTCCCTCTGCCCTTAGCTCCCTCCCATTGATCTCCTCCATAGGTGTATGATTTTTGTCCAGTCTCTCCCTGTATACCCTTCACCCCTTTCCCCCTAAGAATTAACAGTCC
>PVJN01017691.1:0-40131 GCA_004026805.1 Lasiurus borealis
AGGAGGTCAATTGGGGGGAAAGGAGACATATATACTACTATTTGTAATACCTTAAACAATAAAAAAGTAAAAAGCCTTTAACCTGTGGGAGATAGTTTCAAAGTTGAATTAAAGATTAGGACACTAGCTGGTATTGTAAAATTGCTTGATGTGTGGAAAACACTTACATTTGGTATCAAAAGTGAAGTAGAGTATTGAGAGCAGATAGGACACACAAGAATGTGTTATTCCTTTACAATAGAATATACATTTTTATTATTAAAGTCTTGCTCTTATATTGGAGTAAGGTGACTTTTAAAAAGCTCTTCTACTTCCTGAAAAAGAGAATAAAAAGGCAGGCCTTTTCTTCTACAGTTACAGAAACTGAAAGCAGAATAAAGGTTCAGAATGAGTCACCTCAAGATTTACCTTTGTGGTATGCAGATTATTTCGAGCTAACAGCAACCCGCCTGCAGGCTCAAGAGAAACTTCTACCCCACACCCCTTAACTATCTAGAGCAGTGGTTCTCAGCCTTCCTAAGGCTGCGACCCTTGCATACAGTTCCTCATGTGGTGGTGACCCCAACCATGAAATTTTGCTACTGTTATGCATCATGATGTAAATATCTGCATTTTCCGATGGTCTTAGGCGACCCCTGTGAAAGGGTCGTTCAACCCCCAAAGGGGTTGAGAACCGCTGACCTAGAGGAACTTTAAATAGGGGTCTTGCACATAATAAGAGATTAGACATAACCTTTTTTGACCTCTCTATGTGGCAAGGCAACCTACTAATTACTGAACATGGGCTCTCCCTGAAATGACCTTCTGAAGCCCCAAGGCTCTTTACCTCATCCCTAGCTCAAAATGTCTTTTGCACCCATGTTCTCTTTCTGTCTCTCTACCTCTCACGTGTGTGGGGTTCCTATGCCCACAAAATTAAATTTGATTTCCTCTTGTCAATCTCTTTCATGTTGAATTGATTATTCAACCAGCCAAAAGAACCAGGGAAAAGAGAATTCTCCCCTTTCCCCACCTGCTGATATAATTTCACCAAGGTATAGTATAAGTAAAATGACAAGTATAATGAAATATTCTGAGAGGAGATAAAGATAGCATGTGAGTATAGTCTTTTGAGAAGAATAAGCACAAACTATACCTGAAGCATGTTTTTGCCCAATTTATTGCATGACCTGTGAGAAGTTGCCACACATTCTTCCCCAGAGGATTCCCTTGTTTATTAAGTGGGGGAAATTTTGTCTTTGCCCCTGAGTGAAATCTGTTTCAATTAGGACTCATTACTTATTGACACTCTTACATAATAGATGGTCCTGAAAAGGTTCAGAGCGAGTCTCCTCAAAATATGGCAATTTGGCATATGAACTATTTAGAATTGAAGGCAATCAAGACCCAGCAGATTCAAGAAAAAAACATCTAATTACCAGACATTTGTTCTTTTACCATCCTGTGAATTACCTTGCTCCCCATGGAAGCCCAGACCCTTATTCTATCCTGGCAGATAAGCCTTAATAGCCTGTTCTTGTGGGGTCCTATACATATGTAATTAATTTTTCTCCTGTTAACCTGCCTTAGGTCAATTTAATTATTAGACCAGCCAAAATAACCTAGAAGGGTAGAGGAAAAACGTTTTCCTCCTCTACAGTCCATATAGTCACTTTTAATTACATAAAATCTCTATTCAGAATTAGAAGGTCCAACCCATGGTATTCAGCAGCACATCGACCTTGACCCCAAGGTGAGAGTTCTCTTCCTCCTACCCCAGCAGATACCTATGATTGACTGCCACTGGGCTCACAGAGGTGTGGGTTGGCTTCTTTTCTCTGTCCCAGGGATTTCCTCCCTCACTCTCAAACTCCACATTAGACAAAATAAAGGAATAGGACATTACCTGCCTATTGGACAGCTCAAACTCTGGGCCTGCCAGTTCTTTAAGGCTGATTTTTTCCTACCTTGGGCACAATTGTGGGCTCCTGGATTCTCTTTTGCAGGAACAAGTCCATTGCTTTTGGCTCACAACTCCCCTCTCGCCCCCTACCCCTTAGACACCATTTAAGGTCCACTTCACAGGGACCTTCACCTACTAGAATCCTATTGTCCTCCTTGGTGATCCTTGAGGCTAAGGCAGGACAGGCGATGGTGCTGTGTTGGCTCTCTCTCTCTTGTACCCACACCTGGGCATGTATTCATTAACCTCACAAACACAGCGTGCAAATTAAACAAACCACAGGCACCTCTATCCTGCTCACAGTTTCCTCCAACTGCTCTAGCACTAGAGAAGGCATATATGCCTCCAACTGCAGGGAGACACACTTCAAGCTTTCTAATTGCTTTCATGGAAGTGCCTCTGCTGGGAACAAAGTGGAGTTGCATTCTACCCAAATCATCTGGAGAAAGGGGGCAAGGATCCAAGACATCCTTAAAAAAAAAAAATTATCTCCCCTCTCTATATTCTAATTATCCCAGCCCAAGTAGCAGCCATCTGCATATCACTTTGTAGTTTATGACCTGTGGCCCCAGGCAGAACAAAACTGTAGCTGATCTTGGCCTGCACTTTACTCGGAGGCCCCTCAGCCAGCACACCCAGTGGGGAGCTTTAGACTACATTGAAACAGCACGCAGCCACCTCCACAAGAAACAGTCATGGGGCAGACTCAGCAGGCACCAGAGTCCCGCTGAATCAGCCCTGCTCCATGAGATTGGCCCCTGCACAGCCGATCCTCCAAGGTGGTTACAGTTAATCCCTGCAGCTGATTAGCCTGGGGGTAAATCCCCACCCCACCATTGGTGTGCCAACAACAATCAAGACTAAACTACAACAGGAAGATGTACACAGCCCACAGAGGGGTATAGGGAGGGCTCCCTGGAGTGCCAAGCACAGTTTGGGTGAACGAGGGGGCTGTGCCACTGGATCCTACAGGACACCTACTACATAAGGCCATTCTACTAAGCCTGGGAGATGTACCTAATACATAGAAACAAACACAGGGAGGCAGCCAAAAAATGAGGAGACAAAGAAATATGTCCCAAATGAAAGAACAGAACAAAACTATGATTCCTTTTAAATTCTTGCAATGACTAACATGTCAAAAAACATTGCAAAGCTTCTTTTGAAAAATCTGCAATTTGTTTGGCATCTCACTTTGGTAGGTAGATCTATTGCAGCGGTTTCAATCCTATTTAAAAGCTTTAATAACAAATCTTTTATCACCCTCCTTTATCACCATTGAGTGAAATTTATAGGTGATGCAACCTACTTACATATACAATTTTCAAAGAATCAACATATGCCTCAACTATGAAATAAGGTAAAAATAACCTGTGCATAAAACAAAATAATATGCATTTCAGTCTTTAAATTTAGGCATGGCATTACTAAAAAAGAAAACACCAGGTGCTTCCTTTCAATTGTAATGAATAAATTTGAATTTAAGAAAAGGCAATATTCCACTGACTATTGTCAACCTTTCTTCTCTATGTTTGTCATTTTAAAATAAGGGATAAATAAATATATTCAGAATTGGATATACAAGAGAGAAGTCCTTTAAAACATGGATTCAGCTATAATTGCAGAATGATCCATTTTAGCAATTCAAATTCCACAAGTGATATTGCCTTCAGTAACACATTTTTAATTCTTTACAAACCCCTAGTAACTCTGAAAATATAAAAAGGTTGTTTAAATTCTCTCCTCTACTTATACAGTAATTTGCATTCTTAGAAAATTGAGTAGATATGAAAACCTTGATAAAATGTAAAAGTTGCCACCTATGAGATTTGAAAGTCCCACTGAACACAGGACAATTTTTTTTTTATAGGACTGGCCCACACTCTGCACATCTAGTCCCCTTCATCCCAGCCATTTTTTTTATAGTTCTAGTTTTAATATTTTTAGTTATTTTTTATCTTTATTGTTGAAAGTATTACATATATCCCCATTTCCCACCAATGACCTCTGCTAACCTGCCTCTGCCTCCCTTTCCTCCCCTCCCTCCCCCACCCAAGGCCTTTACTACCCTATTATCTATGTCCATGGGTTATACATATAAGCATATAAGTTATTTGGTTGATTTCCTTCCCCTACCTTCCCTCTAAGGTTCGAAGTCTGTTCCATCCCAGCCATTTAAAGGCCAGTTGAACGCCCATTCATTGTAACATCCAATAAAGACAACAACAGAAATACTAAAACATCTTCTGAGGGAGTGTGACATATTCCATTGAGTCACCAATCCATTGTTTCATGATGCCTAGAACAAAACTTAAATGTTACATTCTGATGAAAGAAAAAGGAAGTACAAAATTGTTTGAGAAAAGTATAGGAAAAAGGAAAGGTTTTGACAGAGGGCACAATTTTGTGTAGCTCACTGTGACTAAATACTACCACCTTAAGTTTAAGGCTAAATCAAAATGTCTGTTATTTTCCCCTTAATTAGCATATATCTGATTTTTAACTGAATTTTGTTAAAACACTTTCCAAAGGATAGAAGATGATTATTATGTTGAAGAGAAAATGCAACTTTTAAACCTGAACTATAAAATGATGCTTTTATAATATTTCTTTGCAACCTCATGTGACCAAAAATATTATATTTGTGAATTAATAATGTCTGTGCTAATGATTTTCAGATATTAAATTTTTCCCTAGCCAGGTTTCCAAATATTAGCTTTCATCTTTTAGATCAGGAGTAAACCTTTTTCTGCCAAGGGCCATTTGGATATTTATAACATCATTCTCAGGCCATAAATAATTACTAACTTAAAAATTATCTTGCTATATTTGGTCAAACATTTAATGAACTCACCCCTAATGCTTTGGCAGGGCCTTATATGGCCCAAGGTCCAGACATTCCCCACCCCAGCAGGTGCTTAAAGCTAGAACATCTTTATAAACAGTGGTGCCTGCCCATTGTTAAGAAAGAAGAAAACAGACCCTTTTGTAATTAGTTCTTATGCAGACAAGCAAAGTACAAAGGATGAATGGTTTAACTGACTTATAAATTCACACACACACACACACACACACACACACACACACACACTTCACATACCCTTTACAGCCCATTAAAAGGAAAGCAGAAGTATATCTTTTAGTCTTATAGTCTCCAACAATCAGCTACTGTGAACTATCCTTCATGAATAGCTTCATAAAACCTCACCTGTGCCCTTACATAAATTTCCTCCAGAATGAAGACTAGAATTAAAACAATGTTTCCTGCAGAGTTAGCCCTGAGCTTATTCCTCTAATTCAATCTTTGACTCCAATATAACCCTAGGGAAATCATTACGTTCTTGATTCCATCTGGAACTAGAGATTCTAACATTAGTTAGCTTTGTTATCCAAAAGTACTAGCAACTTAGCATTGTTTGATGTACATACTAGCAGGTGTTAGCTGTGTGTTAAGGCTCCTTATAGCTCCTCCCAAGGCCAGCAGTCCAGCATTTAGTGCCTTCCAAAATCCTTAAGGCCTGAAAACCAAGTTATCAATCTTCTGTCCATGTGGTTATATTGTCCTTGGTATCTTTCAGTGTTTGACTCTTTGAGAAATTGTGGTTCGCTAACTGCGCCCTGAGAAATTTATTATTTTACCTATTAATATTATCAGTGCCAACCTTTTGAATATGTTAGAATACTATTCAGGAAAAACTCTTTTGTTTTCTCCAGATTTAGCTCATTTTTCAGACATGAACGCCTACACACAAATCAGTATGAAATTGAGGAAGATGAAATTAAAGATGCACAATTTATATTCAAGCCTAATTTTACATTTAATAGCCTCTTCCTTAAGCATAGTTTTAATACATGCAATTATATTTGAATTAAGAAACAAAATCCACCAATATTTTAGATTTTTACCCTCTAGACAGATTAGCCAGAGTAATTCAATCTTTAGTCATGCCATGCATATGTATACACACAAGATTTTTTAAGTATATTATGATTGAATAATAAAATTATCTAAGCACTCACAGCTGTTTCTGTAACTCCACGTGGAGCAAAATGAAGAGAGGAAGTGGGCAAGCTAACTCTCTAGGCAGTGAATCCTAGATCTTCAAAGGAAGGCTTAATTTATTGGCGCTATAGGAAAAGAAATTTCTGCATTGGGTGTGAAATTACACTGGATGGAGCTAAAAATTCATATGCAGCAAGAGAGATGATTACTAACATGGGTTGGAGAGGCTGGCCCCCCTAGGGTGAAGGAATAGAGCAGTGGCATGGACTGTGGTCATTTGAGTACTCAGAATGTGTTCACACATTTCGTTCCAGGTCAGCCACTCCTTTCACATTCTCAGCCCAATTGCTTCATGTAAAACTAACTGCATCTCTGGGATCCAGGAGCAAAACACGCCATAGCCTTAGCCAAGCAGCACATTCCATCTCCTGGTCATAATGGCAATTTCTGGACACCAGACACAAAATAGGCCAATTAGGATCAATGAGCTCAATTCTAAAATTTTCTTTGCAGCTTTGGGGAAGTGTAGTCTCTCTTAGGCTGGATTGGTATTAGAATGCTGTGAGCGGAAGCTCTGCAAGTGGGGCTGGCATAGCATGAAAACTGAGGCAGCCCAGGAGAAGCAGAGTAGAAAAGGGGATTCTAAGGACATCTTTTGTATTTTGAAGCAAGGTATGCCTGTTCAGTTATATAAACCATTAAAGTATTTTCTGTCCAGTTGATAAAGCAATTTGAATTGGATCTTTTGTTATCTAAAAGACATAATAATGGATAAAATGGGGTTAATGAGAATCATAGTTCACACTATATCATCAGTCCAAAGGATGAGGTCAAACACATAGTAAGTGCTCATTGAATGCTGAATGAATCAATGAATGAATTAATGAATTCCCCAAAGAGGCTTTAAGCAGCAGGAAATTTACTTCAAAACAGAAGAGGAGTGAGAAAGAACCAGATGGTGACAATGTGTTGGTGAGGAGATTGTGCAGAACAGAAGTTTCTAGCAATTATTAGTCTGAAACATTGGGCAGATGGAAAGAGGTATAAGGAGAACTTCTAGGAAGTTTTATTCTATGATAATCTATGCTATAAATATTTAAGATTGCTATACAAAGAATATATAACCTAAAGTCCTGAAGTCTATTGTTTAAGGTGTGTGAGTTAGATTTATGTCTTTGTGAGTTCTTGCAGAATCTGGCTTCAAGGCAGAATACATTGTCCAGGTTTAATGAGAATTACCATACAATTTTTTAAGTAAAAATAAAACTCAAATGTGTTGATATAACAGGCACATTTTGACTTTTTACCAGAAAGAAAAATATTAAAGGTATTTTGGTTTCTTCAAGCATAGGTTTGACTGGAAAGTTAAAATCATTTAATAAAATAATTTGAAATGTTTCCCCTATAAATCTGGACATTTATAAATTCAACTCAAATTTTTGGTAATTTAAGTTCATTTCTTAAAGGTTCCTCTTTTATATCAAATTAATGGTTTGGTTTTTAAAGAAATACTTTACTGACCTTTACAAATAAAAAGAAAAAGTGATATATTAGAGGATCAAGAAATATGATTATTATATTATAAACTTTGACAGGCCTATAACTTTTCATAAATTTAGAAAAATGTTCATGATTGCCTTAACTCAATAATGTTTATGATAAGAAATAAAGAAAAAACATGTTTCTAGCAGAACCATTACCAGGCAAACATTGACAAGCTGAATATTTTAAATACTAACACAATAGCTTTTGTTCTATTAAGTAATAATTTTTTTCTGAAGGAGTCAAGGAATATTTTTAACTACTTTAAAAAGAACCAATCTATGTTGTGATGCTAACAAAAGCATCCTTTATTTAAATTTTGTGAGACACTATCATTCAATTTGTGAATCTAGTCAAACTCAAAGGCTTTGAACAGAATGATTAAAAATGAAAACAAATTTTGTTTTTAATTTTAGGCTCTCTAAGACATGAGGGATAATAATAGAGACATTACTATATCTCTATATGTGGCTTTAGTGTCTTTCTTACCTTCTTTATGTTTCATTAAATCACATAAGGTGAAGGACCTCATTAGCAATATTAAAGATCCACCCTGCTATTAAAGATCCACTCTGTTATTGCAATATTAAGAGCATAATATTTATAACATGTTAGTGAAAAATGAAAACATCAGATGACTAATAAGAAACAAGGATTTAAAATTATTTTCTTTAAGCAAATAACATGCCATTGATTGATTGGTTTAGCAATATTTTAAAAACATTTTTAAAAATATGTTTTTACTGAGAGAAACCAAGATGGCAGCATAGGTAATAACCTAAACTGCTGCTTCACACAACAATTTCAAAACTACAACTAAAAGACAGAACGGACATCATCCAGAACCACAGGAAAGTTGGCTGAGTGAAAATTCTACAACTAGAAGGAAAGAGAGGAGATCACAGAGACTCGGAGAAACTGCAAAAAACTGAGGTATGGAGACAAGAGAGGAGAGAACGGGCGGCAGTGTGCCTGGCTGGCTTCCTCTGATTGGAGGGAGATGGAAACTGGACGGAACCCCTTATCCTATGGTATTGAATCCCACCTCCAAGCAAGACCCATATGGGGGGGGGGGGGTCTCTGGACTGTGAAAAGGGAAGCCAATCTGAACACAGAGGCTCCTGCAGTTTTGTAAGCCTTGCATCATAAGGCTAATTCCAGCACAGAAGTTCTCACAGCATAATGAAAATGCAGAAACAAAGGAACAGACCACAAATGAAAGAAATGGAGGAAAACAAATGACCAGATATAGAGTTCAATAACATGCTTACAATGCTTTTCAAGAATTTCCCAGAAAAGATGGATAAATTTAGTGAGAACCAACAGAAGATGAAAAAGGACCAACTAGAAATTAAAAATACACTGACTGAAATAAAAAATATTATACAGAGGCCTAACAGCAGACTAGAGGAAGGTAAGAATCAAGTCAAAAATTTGAAATATAAAGAAGCAAAAACACTCAACTGGAAAACCAAGAAGAGAAAAGAATCCAAAAAATGTGAAAATAATGTAAGGAGCCTCTGGGACAGCTTCAAGCGTACCAACATCTGAATTGTGGGGTGCCAGAAGAAGAGAGAGAGCAAGATAGTGAAAATCTTCTTAAAGAAATAATGACTGAAAACTTCCCACATCTGGTCAAAGAAATAGACTTACAAGTCCAGGAAGCACACAGAACCCAGATAAAAGGAATCCAAAGAGGACTAATCCAAGACACATCATAATTAAAATACCAAGAGCAAAAGACAAAGAGAGAATATTGAAAGCAGCAAGAGAAAAACAGTTCATTACCTACAAGGGAGTGCCCATATGACTGTCAGCTGATTTCTCATCAGAAACGATGCAGCCTAGATGGGAATGGCAAGAAATATTCAACGTGATGAATAGCAAGAACCTACAACTATGAATACTCTATCCAGCAAAGCTATCATTCGAATTGAAGGGCAGATAAAGAGCTTCACAGAGAAGAAAAAGCTAAAGGAGTTCATCAACTCCAAACGAGTATTATATGAAATGCTGAAAGGTACTCTTGTAGAAGAGGAAGAAGAAAAAGGTAAAAGACAAAAAATTATGAACAACAAATACATATCTATCAACAAGTGAATCTAAAAATTAAGTGAAATAAAAATTTGATCAACAGAATAAACTGGTGAATATAATAAAATCAG
This sequence comes from Lasiurus borealis, assembly GCA_004026805.1. Taxonomy (NCBI): domain Eukaryota; kingdom Metazoa; phylum Chordata; class Mammalia; order Chiroptera; family Vespertilionidae; genus Lasiurus; species Lasiurus borealis. The sequence goes on from PVJN01017691.1 coordinate 9,653, forward strand.
GAGCACAGAAAGGGAGTGGACCCATAATTCTCAAGGGAAAGGGGGTGAGGGGTATACAGGGAGAGACTGGACAAAAATCATATACTTATGGATGAGGTCAATGGGAGAGAGGTACAAGTAGAGGGAGGGGTGGGAGCTGGGTGGAGGGGAAAAAATAGAAACAAATATACTAATCTGAATAATAAAGATTTAATTTAAAAAAATACCAAGAGAGAATCCAAGATGGCAGCATAGGTAAACACCTATACTGCTGCCTCGCACAACAATTTCAAAACAGAATGGACATCATCCAGAACCACAAGAAAACTAGCTGAGTGAAAAACTAGAGGGAAAGAGAGAGGCTCACCGAGACCCAGAGGAGCTGCAAAAAGATGAGGTATGAAGACATGTGCGTGGAGAGAGCGGGTGCCCAAGTACCTTGCTGGTTTTCTCTGGCAAGAGGGAAACGGAGACTCTCAAAGTCATTGAACCCCTTATCCTGAGACAACAATCCCAGATCCAGCCGAAACTCATACGGGGGGAGTTTGGACTGTGAAAAGGGAGAGGTGCCCAGAAATTTAGGGGAGTTGCAAAAGATCAGAGGTTTGGTGGCACGCATGGCACTGCACAGAGGAAAGACTGCTGATTGTGCCTCTGGCTTTCTCAAGTGGGCGGGAGACAGACCCTCCCAAGTGTGCCACTTCTAAAGCCACTAAGCCCCTGTTTCGGGTGAAACCCTGGGGACCTAGACTCCTGTGGTCCTGGAGTGCAGGGGAGCCAGAAAGGCAGCAGTCTAGAGGCACTGTATGTGCGCACAAGGACCGCTCCATCGATTACACAGTCACATGAGACTCAGGGCCGTGGCAGGCAGGGCCAACTGGAAGGCAAGGCGGTCCCTTAAGCCCTGAGACTCCACACATCCCAAGCTCAACAGAGAGGCTTCTGAGGTTTTGCAAGTCTGGTATCATAAGGCTGAATCCAACACAGAAGTTCCCTTGGCATAGTGAAAATGCCGAGACAGGAGAAGGGATCACAAACAAAAGAAATGGAGGAAAACAAACGACTGGATAGAGTTCAAAACCATGCTTATAAGGTTTTTCAAGAATATCCTAGAAAAGTTGGATAAAGTTAGCGAGAGCCAAGAGCAGATGAAAAAGGACCAAATAAATATTAAACATACACTGACTGAAATAAAAAATATTATACAGAGTCCTAATAGCAGACTAGAGAAAGGCAAGAATAAAGTAAAAAATTTGAAATATAAGGAAGCAGAAAACACTCAACTAGAAAACCAAGTAGAGAAAAGAATCCAAAAATGTGAAGATAATGTAAGGAGACTCTGGGACAGCTTCAAGTGTACCAACATCAGAATTGTGGGTGTGCCAGAAGAAGAGAGAGAGCAAGATACTGAAAACCTATTTAAAGAAATAATGACTGAAAACTTCCCACATCTGGTAAAAGAAATAGACTTACAAGTCCAGGAAGCACACAGAACCCAGATAAAAGGAATCCAAAGAGAACTAATCCAAGACACATCATAATTAAAATACCAAGAGCAAAAGACAAAGAGGGAATATTGAAAGCAGCAAGAGAAAAACAGTTCATTACCTACAAGGGACCACCCATACGACTGTCAGCTGAATTCTCAACAGAAACGATGCAGGCCAGATGGGAGTGGCAAGAAATATTCAACGTGATGAATAGCAAGAACCTACAACCAAGAATAATCTATCCAGCAAAGCTATCATTCAGAATTGAAGCCCAGATAAAGAGCTTCACAGAGAAGAAAAAGCTAAAGGAGTTCATCAATTCCAAACCAGTGTTATTAGAAGAGGAAGAAGAAAAAGGTAAAAGCCAAAAAAAATTATGAACAACAAATACATATCTATCAACAAATGAATCTAAAAATTAAGTGAAATAAAAATTTGATCAACAGAATGAACTGGTGAATATAATAGAATCAGGAGCACAGAAAGGGAATGGACCCATAATTCTCAGGGGGACAGGGGTGAGAGGTGTACAGGGAGAGACTGGACAAAAATCATACACCTATGAATGAGGTCAATGGGAGGGACGTAAGGGCAGAGGGAAAGGTGGGAGTTGGGTGGAGGGGAGCTATGGAGGGGGAAAAAAGAGAAACAAATGTAATAATCTGAATAATAAAGATTTAATTTTTTTAAAAAACCAAGAGCAAAAGACAAAGAGAGAATATTAAAAGCAGCAAGAGAAAAACAGTTAATTATCTACAAGGGAGCACCCATATGATTGTCAGCTGATTTCTCAACAGAAACGATGAAGGCCAGGTGGGAGTGGCAAGAAATATTCAAAGTGATGAATTGCAAGAACCTACAAGCAAAAATAATCTATCCAGCAAAGCTATCATTCAGAATTGAAGGGCAGATAAAGAGTTTCACAGATAAGAAAAAGCTAAAGGAGTTCCTCAACACCAAACCAGTATTATATGAAATGCTGAAAGGTACTCTTTAAGAAGAGCAAGAAGTAAAAGGTAAAGATAAAAATCATGAACAACAAATACATACCTATCATCAAGTGAATCTAAAAATTAAGTGAATTAAAAATTTTGATGAACAGAATAAACTGGTGAATATAATAGAATCGGGAAAGAGGGGTGTATAGGGAGAGACTGGACAATAGTCATACACCAATGGATGAGGACAATGTGGGAAGAGGTAAGGTAGAGCGAGAGGTGGGAGTGGGTGGAGGGGAGCTATGGGGGAAAAAGAGAAACAAATGTAATAATCTGAACAATAAAGATTTATTAAATTTTAAAATATAATAATTAAAAACTGATTTCAAACCAAAAAAAAATGTTTTTATTGCCTTAACTGGTTTGGCTCAATGGATAGAGCATTGGCCCATGGACTAAAGGGTCTCGGGTTTGATTCTGATAAGGGTATATACCTTGGTTGCAGGCTTGATCCCCAGAAGGGGGTGTGCAAGAGGCAGCTGATCAATGTTTCTCTCTCATCAAATGTTTCTAATTCTCTATCCTTCTCCCTCTCTCTCTGTAAAAATCAATGAAAATAATTTTTTAAATAGATTTTTATTCATTTTACAGAGAGAAAGGGAGAGGTATAGGGAGTTAGAAACATTCGATGAGAGAGAAACATTGATCAGTTGCCTTCTATATCCCCTCTTCTCCACCTGGGGAATGAGCCCACAACCTGGGCACATGCCCTCATGGGGAATCAAAGCATTACCTCCTGGTCCATAAGACAACGTTCAACCAGGGAGCCATATTGGCTGGGCAAAACTAAAACATTTTTAGTGATTTTTTAATGAAGTGATATATCATCAAAGTATCTATAAAATTGGGAAAATGTATATAGTTTAAAATAAAATAACTACCCTATGTTTTGACTAATTTTTTAGTTCAAAAAATGCTTTTTATTTCAAGTGATATTAAAGAGAATTTTCAATGATTAATATGACCTTAAGAGTTTGAGAAACAGTGACTTAGTAGGTTTAAGAAGAAGAGAAAGATAAAGCAAACTTCATTTGTGAACCTGAAAACTCAGGAGACACAATTACCTATAAAAGGTGAGAAAACTCTGCATATGTTTAACATCCTAGCACATTTTCTATCTTGAGGGATCTCATTTATTTTAAAAACTAAAGTGAGTTTGAATATACTATGATAGAGTTCCCAACCTTTACCAAATCTTGGTTCACCTAGAAAATGGTATTTACAAGATGCTCTGGGATAATAGATGAGGTTGTTGCTCACTGAGGCAACAGCTAAAGGCTGGGGGCCACCTCCAGGCACAACTCAGCTGTTCTAGTGGATGAGAGGATCAATATTTTCATAATAATCTGTGGGGAAACTTTGCTCTCAAAAATTAAAGGACATGTAAATCTTCTACTACTTCTGAAAAACAGCTCAAAGTATATTCATTCACAGTAATGAGTTAGTAAAAATTCATACATTATTACAATATTAAATAAATAATCTGTGCAAACTATATTAAGGCCAAAGCATACTTTCTATAAGCTCATATATAAACAAGGGCTGTTATCTATGTTTTATTATTATGACAAAAACAAAGCACTCAATATTGCAGCTAAAAGTCGAAATCCATGTTATTGGTTAATCTCTAACTTCGAAATAAGCTAGTCAGAGAAAGATAAATATTGCATGATCTCTCTCATTTCTAGAATATAATGAACAACATAAACTAATGAACAAAAACAGATCCAGAGACAGAGAAGCATTGATCAGATCGTCAAACCTCAGAGGGAAGGTAGGGGAGGGTGGGGGTAAGGGGAGAGATCAACCAAAGGACTTGCATGCATGCAATAAGCCTAACCCATGGACACAGACACCAGGGAGGTGAGGGCATGAGCAGAGGGGGGCGGGGGGAGTAATGGAGGAATAAGGACACATGTAATACCTCAATCAATAAAGAAAGAAAAAATAAAAACTTTGTCATTTAACTATAATGAAGCCTCCTGTACCATTTATGCTTGATTGACAAACCAAATATATATATTTCTTATAAATCATAATTCCTTTGACTGTGTCTCTTTACCATCCCAAGGTAAAAAGAATCACTATGGTGTTTAATACCAAAGCCAAGGTAATAATCATGATGTCAGGTCCAAATTTATAACTCTCAGTTGTATTCTTCCATTGTCAAGTTCTCAAATCAGAGCCTACATCCACTATTTCTTTTATAACTTCCCTGAATTCCCAATCAAGTTTTAGAATCAAAGTCCAGAATCGGAACAATATACTGTTCTGTTCTCATGAAATAATGAGGTGTACTTAGTAACTAACTACACTATCCAACTGATAAATGAAAGAGTAGTGTAGCATTTAAGACAAGAAAACAAGACAATCAGTGAATGCTCTCAAATCTCCTCTTGTAATTAACTGTCCCTATGAAAACTGCACCCTAAGCCTGAATATACATTTTCTAGGACTTTTTTCTGGGGCTCCAGATTTCTATTACTCTTGATGCTTGATTCATTGACTATACTAATGCACTCACCAGTGCCTTCTATATCACCCATTAGGTGTGATGCTTTTTCTTCATTTTAAATACTATAAAGAAATAAATTTACTAGTGTTTAATGATAGTAAATAATAGTAAATTCTCTAAATTCAGTTTTAAAGTTGATTTCTGACTATTTGATCCTGACACGTGAAGCCCCATTTAAAAAGAATGGAAGGAAAAACTTTTCAGAAGATAATCTGTAAGCAGAGAAGAGCAAATCTTTAAAAACCCATTTCTCAGACATTAGAAGGAATCTTGAAGGTACAACATAAGCCTGAAATGTTGAAAGTCCTGATTTAAAACTATCTCAGTAGCTGGACAGTAAGAGTAGTGCAGTGGTCAAAGGCTCCTGTCCTGGAGATAGGATACCTGGATTCAAATCCTCATATATATATTTGTTCACTCTATGACCTGGAACAAGCAAATAGAGATAGAGATATTACCCACTTCCTAGAATGGTTTATGTGAATGAAACAAGAAAATCCTACACAAGAGCTTGGAATACACATTGTATTCACTGCATATTTGTTGTTATTTTTGTATAAAGCACTTCATAACATGTGACCCACAGCTTTCAGTAGAAGATAGCTATTAGTGTCCCCATAAGAAAAATTGTGTAGTTGTCAGGCCATATGTGCTGATTTGGAATTATAAAACTATATTCTCCATAATTAGTCATTTTTGAAAATATAGACCAACTATTGATTCTGCCATCTAGCAATTAGAGTGGGTTAGTAAGGGGATCCATCAGGTATGGAAACAAGAACCTAGCAGATATCCCAAAGTGGACTAACGTGTAGTACTTTAGCAGTAAGCTACAAGGAGAAATACTAATTAGATAGTCAATAAGGAGTTCTTAGATAATCAAAAGGATATCCTAAAGTTTCATCCAAGTTGCAAATAGGAGGATTTTCTTCATTCTCATGGCTGAATAGTGTTCCATTGTGTATTTATATCACATCTTCTTTATCTATTCATCTATTAATAGAAACTTAGGTTGTTTCCATATCTTGGCTATTATAAATAACTAGAGGCCCGGTGCATGAAATTTGTGCATGGGTAAAGGGGGAATGTGCCCTTCAGCCAAGTCTGCTCCCTCTCCAATGTAGGACCCCTTGAGGGATGTCCGACTGCCCTCTCACAATCTAGAACTGCTGGCTCCTAACTACTCACCTGCCTGCCTTCCTGATTGCCCCTAACTGCTTCTGCCGGATCATCCCTTAACCACTCCCCTGAAAGCCTGATTGATGCCTAACTGCTTCCTGCCAGCCTGTTTGCCCATAACTACCCTCCCCTGTGGGCCTGGTCACTCCTAACTGCTCTTCCCTACAGGCATAGTCACCCCAACTTCCATCCCCTGCAGGCTTGATCACTCCCAACTGCCCTCCCTTGCAGGCCTGGCCTCTCCCAACTGCCCTCCCCTACTGGCTATCTTGTGTCCACATGGGGGCAGGACCTTTTGACCACATGGGGGCAGTCATCTTGTGTGTTGGAGTGATGGTCAATCTGCATATTACTTTTTTATTAGGTAGGATAGAGGCCTGGTGCATGGGTGGGGGCCAGCTGGTTTGCCCTGAAGAGTATCCTGGATCAGGATGGGTGTTCCCTTGGGGGTGGGTGGCCTGGGCGAGGGGCCTGTGATGGTCTGCAGGCCAGTCACACACCCCCAACAACCCAAGAGGAGGCCCTGGTATCTGGGATTTATTTATCTTCTACAATTGAAACTTTGTAGCCTAGAGCAAAGCAAAGCCTCCTGCTTGCACAGCTATTGAAACTTTGTTACCTTAAGTGCCAGCCAGAGCATGAGGAAAGCTTGGCTAGGGGCAATGCAAGCCTCTCTCCTGCTCTCTCTGTGGCGGTAGCCATCTTGGTTAGGTTAATTTGCATACTTGTTCTGATTGGCTGGTGGGCATGGCTGGTGGGTGTAGTGGAGATACAGTCAATTTGCATATTACTCTATTATTAGATAGGATTTTATAGTAGCACTGTTTATAATAGTTCAGATCTAAAAACAGCTCAAGTATCCATCAGTAGATGAGTGGGTAAAAAAAAGGTGTTATGTTTATAGAATGGAATATTATGCAGCTGTAAAAAAGAAGAATCTCTTACTCTTTGAGACAACATGGAAGTGAAATAAGCTAGTCAGAGAAAGACAAATATCATATGGTCTCACTTATATGTGGAATATATTTAACAAATAAACTGACAATTAGATCAGAGACATGGAAGCATGCAAGGGGGCCAGGGGAGATTAACCAAAGAACTTATATGCAAATATGCATAACCCATGGACATAGACAATAGTGCAGTGAAGGCCTGGGGAAAGGGGTGGAGTGGGTCAATGGGGAAAAGAAGGTGACATCTATAATAATTTCAATAATAAAGATAAATTTAAATAATATCTATACTAATGAAAGAGTAATATGCTAATTAGGCCAGGAGACCTTCCGGATGTCCTTCCAGATAAAGCCATAGTGGAAGGGCAAAGGAAGAGGTGATTAGGATGATCAGGCCAGGAGGGGAGGGCAGTGGAGGTAATCAGGCTAGCAGGAGTTGGGGCAATTGAGGGTGATCAGGCCAGCAGGGGGGTCAGTTGGGAGCAAACAGGCCAGAAGGGGGTGGGAGCAGTTGGGAGCAATCAAGCCAGTAGAGGGAGCAGTTGGGGGTGAGCAGGTGGCAGGGGGACAGTTGGGGGCAATCAGGCTGTTGGGCAGGTGAGCAGTTAGGAGCCAGCAGTCCCTGATTGTGAAAGGGATGTTCAACTGCCGGCAATCGGACATCCCCTGAGGGATCCCAGATTGGAGAGGGTGCAGGCCAGGCTGAGGGACACCCCCTCCCCCCGGTGCACAAATTTTGTGCACCAGTCAATAGTGTGTGTGTATATATATACACACAAGCCTAAGCAATCAAACAATCAGATGACTGGATGACCAGCCAGTAGCTATGATGTGCACTGACCACCAGAGGGCAGACAATCAATGTAGGAACTGCCCTTGGTGGTCAGTGCAGTCCCACAGTGGGAGCGCTGTTCAGCTGACAAATAAGGACCAGACACAGGGCTCACAGCTGGTTGGCAATCGCAACTGCAGCAACACAAGCCTCTCCCCCAGATAATCCTCTGGTGCGCCCCTCCTCCATCTAGACTGAGATCAGGACGTAAGCCTGCACCTCTTCTTTTCTTCAGTACCACACAAGGAGCAAGACTGCGATGATGAGCAGCAGCTATGCAGTCATGGACGTGTCAGTATCACCGTAAGATGGGCACAGAGACCACAGCAGAGTGGCAGCGAGGCTACCAAGCCTGGTGGCAACAGGCACAGGGGGGCTTGGATGAACAGGAGCGGCGTGATACCGGCTCCGGCTCAGGCTCCACCCTGACCACCTGACGCTTCACGCACTAGTTTGTGCTGTGCAGGATCAGCATGGACATCGGGCTAGAGCCCAATGAGCTAGCTGGTAAGGCCAGGCTGCCGAGGGGTGGAGATCCACTGATCCTCACAGGCCAGGCCGAGGAACCCCACCAGTGCACAAATCCATGCACTGGGATGATAATAATAATAATAATAATAATAATAATAATAATAATAATAATAAATGTAATGAATATGAAAGTGCAGATATTTCTATGAGATCCTGATTTCAGTTCCTTTGAATCTAAACACAGAAGTGCAACTGCTGGATCACGTGGTGGTTCTGTTTTTAATATTTTGAGAAATCCTCATGCAGTTTTCTATAGTGGCTGCACCAAATCACATTCCCTCCAATGCTACACATGGGCTTTCTCTTCTCCACACCTTCATCAACACTTGTTATCTCCTGTCTTTTTTATGATAGCCATTCTAGAATGTATGAGTGACAGCTCATGATTTTTGACTTGCATTTCCCTAATAATTAGGGATCTTAAACACCTTTGCATGTGCTGTTCGCCATTTGTATGTCTGTTTGGGAAAGCTATTCAGTTTTTCTGTCCATTTTTAAACCAGACTGTATGTTTTTTGCTGTTAGCTGTATGAGTTCGTTATATATTTTAGTTATTAACCACTTACCAGACACATGGCTTGCAATTTTTTTCTCCTATTCCGTAAGTTGCCTTTCCATGTTGTTGACTGTTTCTTTAGCTGTTCAGAAGCTTTTTAGTTTGGTGTAGTACCACTTGTTTATTTGTGCTTTTGCTATCATATCCAGAATATTATTTCCAAGACCAATGTCAAGGAGCTTTTTTCCTATGTTTTCTCCTAGGAGTGTAACAGTTTCATGTGCTATACCTAAATCTCTAAGGAAATGATAAAATCATTCATGCCATAGGGTAAGAACATCCTGAAGGAGGATAAGCAATAAATGCATTTTATATATGGCTACTATGTCTTATTAATCTTTTTATCCATATAGTACTTTGCATATTTACATGTAATACATAGTAGGCACTCTAGAAGTAGAATGAAATTTTTTACAGAAAAATACATGAGGTATCATTTCCAAAATTTGGTGTAATGTAAAAGAATTTTGTCATTCCCAAGCTATTATTCCCTTGCTTCAGATGACCATGAGCCAACTTTTTTCTCTGACCATAATACAGCTTACCTCAGTGAAACATCAAGCCCCAAGCAACACACAGTGGAGCCTGGCTGTACTGCAAATAAACAAACTATTAATCATTTCAAGCTACTAACTCCCTTTAGTACAGTAATCTACACACAGCACATATTCAATAAATGTTGTTGGAGATTATGATTAATAGTGTGAATATTAAAGGCACACAGTAGTCGATAAACACTTGTTGAATAATGGTTTAACAGCAAATTGAGAGTGTATATCTAAGAAAAAAATGAGTTTGTGTTTTGTTTTTATTTAATCTGGATTCATTTCCTGAACATGTGGTACTTGCCATTTCTAAATCACTATCTACATGTGTTTTCTCTTCAAACCTTACATTATTTAAAATCCATATGTTTTTATCCAATGCTATAGAAAGTGTCCTATTTTTACCCATCAAAAAGAGATTATAATTAAAATAACAGATTATTAAATACTTTTGGAAAAATCATTTATTATGAAATATACCAAAGCAATAACTTGAAACTCATCAAGTAGACTTAATAAATTATAAGCAAAAATGGGCAACTACAGATTACTCAAAATATCCCAATATATAAAAAGCCAGGGGATATCACGACTGAAACAAGTGGACAGATGACTGAATAGCAGGCTGTGTGGGTGACCAAGCCAGCGGTGGGGGGAGGGGCAATTGGCCGCAACCAGGCCATCAGGGGAAGGAGGAAGTTGAGGGTGATCAGGCTGGCCGGGGGGTAGGGGGATGTGGGAGGGGAAGAAGAGGAGAGTTAGGGGTGATCTAGCAGGCAGCAGGTAAGCAGTTACGAGCCAGCAGTCCCAAATTGAGAGGGATAGCCAGTTTAAATTAGCAGTCGGACATCTGCCGAGGGGTCCCAGATTGGAGAGATGCAAGCTGGGCTGAGGGAAACGCTCCCTCTCCCCGCCCTGCCACCATGCATGAATTTCATGCACTCAGCCTCTAGTTTTAGTATAAAATGCTTCTTTTTGTGTTCAACAATCTTTCCTAAAAACTAGATCAATTAACACTTGAAATGTATATAATTTTATTAACAAATGTCACCCCCAATAAATTCAATAAAAATAAAAAGGGTATATAATACACATGAGTATATATAAAATCCAATAGGAAGTGTTAATAAAATGAGAACAGCTTCTTAAGATAATGAAAATTAAAAAAATCCTAGCAGAATATATATTAGGAAGCAAAACACATTAAGAAGTGCATAAAAGATTTTTTCATGAATTTTAATTATTTTCCTGAGCCTTTGTTGTTATTTGTTAAAGGACTTTGTAAAGGTTGAAAACTGAAGTTTATTTTCTCATTAGTTCCATTCTTTTTTAGTGGCAACATCACTTCTCTCCTTTTCTAAGCCCTCACTTCAGAAATACATAGAACTAAAATGAATATGTCAGTTATATTCCCCTGATAGTACTTACATACACATTAGCATCACAATGAAGTCAAAATAGCTTAGGGTACAGTGTAGTTTATCTACAGAAGCAACTATGAAGAGAAAAGGCATTCTGGGATACTGACATTCAAAGAATTTTTTTCATTATTGTAATATAAACATTTCTATTAAAAAAATTCAAGTGGAACAAAATATTTTTTATATATGTTTTTATTGATTTTTTACAGAGAGGAAGGGAGAGGGATAGAGAGTTAGAAATATCAATGAGAGAGAGACATCGATAAGCTGCCTCCTGCACACCCCCAATTGGGGATGTGCCCGCAACCAAGGTACATGCCCTTGACCAGAATCGAACCTGGGACCTTACACTCCACAGGCCGATGCTCTATCCACTGAGCCAAACCGGTTCGGCGAAACAAAATATTTTAAATAACTAGCCAATTTTTGATTGCCTTCCCAAATCTTGAAATATTGAAGCATCAGAATAAATAGCACAGATCATGACTGAGCACCTGTTTCACATATGACACTATCTTTAGACTCTGAGGTTATGAAGAATTTTAGGCAGAAGCTAAAATTCCAGATAGGTACATAGAACCTATATGTATATGCAGTGAATAACAAATCAACCATGAGATTTAGGTAGTAAAGAGATAAGGTGTAAAAGGAAAGAATGAAGCTTTGGAATAAAGCCAACCTTGATTTTTACTAGTAGGATGAGTTTGGATAGGTTACTTCACCTTTACTAATATAATATTAGTAAGCAATAATATATAAGGATTAAATACAAAATTAAACCAGTATTAATATACTTGAAATATAATAAAACCCAACCAATGTTGGCAGTTGTAGTGGATGCCCATGCTAATAGCTACAGCAATTAGCTGATAGGTTGCAGCAGGTACAGATAGTTGGTAACTTGGCCTAGAAAATCTGTCACAACCTACTTGACAGCATCCCACACCTGTCACTCTGTGTTCCCAGGGTATATGGGAAGTGTCTCCAGGCTGTGCTAAAATGTGTCAGTGTCACTCACCATGAAAAATTATGCTCCTTGTTTTCTCAGAGTATTTACCTGAGAAAACGTCTATGTACTTTCTCATCTTTTTAAAATATATTCTTTTTTTTTTTCAGCTTTATGACCCAGGAGTGTCTTTTTCAAGCAACCTGGAAGCCATCTTTTTGAAATGTAAACCCTCAAGGGAGATAGTACCCCATCTCCCAGTTCCTGTGGGAGGGTAGAAGCCTAATCTCTATGGGCTCCTTACTCCAACTGTGAAATTCCCTCCTGACATGAAGACCTGAGAAGTTTGTTTTTCCTCTATGAACCCAGCATACTAACAGATAGTCATTCCAATAATCAGGTGAAAGGAGAGTGAACTAGGTGTGACAAATGGTGTTACTGAGCCCTCTTGAAGAACTAGATATTATTATTATCTTAAAAACATGTATGTAGAGAATCCAAGATGGCGGCATAGGTAAACACCTACACTGCTGCCTCACTCAACAATTTCAAAACTAAAAGACAGAATAGACATCATCCGGAACCACAGGAAATCTGGCAGAGTGGAAATTCTACAACTAGAGGTAAAGAGAGGGGCTGGCGGAGACCCAGAGGAGCTGCAAAAAGTTGAGGTACGGAGGGAGACGTGTGCATAGAGAGAGTAGGTGCCAGAGTACCTGGCTGGTTTTCTCTGGCAGAAGGGAAAAGGAGACTCTCAAAGGCATTGAACCCCTTATCCTATGACAATAAACCCCAGATCCAGCTGAAACTCATACAGGGGGAATTTGGACTGTGAAAAGGAAGAAGTGCACAGAAATTTAGGGGAGTCGCAAAAGATCAGAGGTCTGGTGGTGCACATGGCACTGCTCAAAGGACATACTGCTGATTTGTGCTGCTGGCTTTCGCTAGTGGGTGGGAAACAGACCCTCCCAACTGTGCCACTTCTGACTCCACTAAGCCCCTGTTTCGGGTGAAACTCTGGGGACCTAAACTCCTGTGGTCCTGGAACGCAGGGGAGCCAGAAAGGCAGCGGTCAAGAGGCACTGTGCACGCGCACAAGGACCACTCCAGCGATTACCCAGTCACGTGAGACTCAGGGGCCATGGAGGGCGAGGCCAATTGGAAGGCAAGGCTGTCCCTTAAGCCCTGAGACTCCACCCATCCCAAGCTCAACAGAGAGGCTCCTGCGATTTTGCAAGTCTGCTATCATAAGGCTGAATCCAACACAGAAGTCCTCCAGGCATAGTGAAAATGCCGAGACAAAGGAAGGGATCACAAACAAAAGAAATGGAGGAAAACAAACAACTGAATATAGAGTTAAAAACCACGCTTATAAGGTTTTTCAAGAATATGCTAGAAAAGTTGGATAAAGTTAGCGAGAGTCAATAGGAGATGAAAAAGGACCAACTAGAGATGCAAAAGATCCAACTAGAGATTGAAAAGGTCCAACTAGAGATGAAAAAAGGACCAACTAGAAATTAAACATACACTGACTGAAATAAAAAATATTATACAAAGTCCTAACAGCAGACTAGAGAAAGGCAAGAATCAAGTCAAAAATTTGAAATATAAAGAAGCAGAAAACATTCAACTGGAAAAGCGAGAAGAGAAGAGAATCCAAAAATGTGAACATAATGTAAGGGGATTCTGGGACAGCTTCAAGCGTACCAGCATCAGAATTGTGGGGGTGCCAGAAGAAGAGAGAGAGCAAGATACTGAAACCTATTTAAAGAAATAATGACTGAAAACTTGCCACATCTGGTAAAAGAAATAGACTTACAAGTCCAGGAAGCACACAGAACCCCATATAAAAGGAATTCAAAGAGGACTACACCAAGACACATCATAATTAAAATACCAAGAGCAAAAGACAAAGAGAGAGTATTGAAAGCAGCCAGAGAAAAACAGTTTATTACCTACAAGGGAGCACCCATACAACTGTCAGCTGATTTCTCAACAGAAACCATGCAGGCCAGACGGGAGTGGCAAGAAATATTCAACGTGATGAATAGCAAGAACCTACAACCAAGAATAATCTATCCAGCAAGGCTAACATTCAGAATTGAAGGGCAGATAAAGAGCTTCACAGATAAGAAATAACTAAAGGAGTTCATCAACTCCTAACTAGTATTATATGAAATGCTGAAAGGTACTCTTTTAGAAGAGGAAGAAGAAAAAGGTAAAAGACAAAAAATTATGAACAACAAATACCTATTTATCAACAAGTGAATCTAAAAATTAAGTGAATTAAAAATTTGATCAACAGAATAAACTGGTGAATATAATAGAATCAGGAGCTCAGAAAGGGAGTGGACTGATAATTCTCAGGGGGGAAGGGGTGAGAGATGTATAGGGATAGACTGGACAAAAATCATAATCCTATGGATGAGGTCAATGGGAGGGAGGTAAGGGCAGAGGGAAGGGTGGGAGTTGGGTGGAGGGATACTATGGAGGGGGAAAAGGAGAAACAAATGTAATAATCTGAATAATAAAGATTTAAAAAATTTATAAATTAAAAAAAACATGTATGTATTGGGTTGTATATGCTTGGCCACATTGGAGGGAATGTACATATTTTTCTGCTTTGCAATGTATTAGTGTATGAATGTGATGCACATCACATCCTGGTGTAATGCTTATTCAGTAATACAAATTGTTTCTGTTCCCACTAAAGAGCAGAAGGAAGAGGAAGAGGAGGAGGCAGAGAAGGAGACAAGAAGGAGGACAAAGATGAGGATGAGGACAGGACAAGGACAAAGAAGAAAATCTGGAAACCTTACATTAAAATATAAAAGTGGGGATGTTATTTTTTGTAAAGGGGAATAATACAAGGACAGCGAGAGAATGAGTGGGGCTTTACCTATTATGTAGTGTGAATACTAAGTAGCCTGGTTTTCCTGGAATTAGGGTCCCATAAGTAAGTAATGGGTAAAACTGTGGGAGGTTTCATTGCCAGGCAAAGTACTTTATCCCATGGGAATAAAAGAGTCAAACTAATTTTGAGCAGGGAGGAGACATGGTAAAGATATTGCTTTAAGAAAAGTTACCTAAAAACAATATACAGCATGTATTGAAAATGTAAAAACATAAACCAATTAGGAGACCTTAGCAAAATTCATATAAAGGAAGTGCCTCTAAGAGATCTTTCCCTTTATAGGATTGGAGATACCTTATAAAAATTCCTATGATGATATTCTGACATCTCATGGAATTCCACCAGACTTTACTTCCTACTATCCACTTCAGACCCATTTCTTCAAGTCTATGTCCCTTACTCCCATAATTTTATATTGACTTACATTCTCACATTATAACACTTTTGTGAAGGTGTCTCAGTGGGTTGGCTACCTGGTCTCAATTTGGGCTTCACCATAGGAAACAACCTGTTGAATTATGCTTGACCACCTCCACCATCCAATTCTTCCCTCATAGTTGAGAAACCAGAATCTAGAGCTTTGGAGAATTGTAATTTGGAGTATAAGAATTGTATCTAATTTGATGGAGATAAAGAAGAAAAAAGCTAAATCTGACTTCAATGATTCAAGCATAGTTGACCGTGAAAAGAAAAAGGAAAAAATGTATGTCTTGCTGGCAAAAAGAGATGAGGAAATAAGTCATGGGGGGGAATGTCATGGCCATGGAAGAAGATTTGAGGAGCATCTCAATGAGCCTCCTAAAGAAAGACTTTTGTGACAAAGCAGAGAGTCAAGGACTAAGCCACATTCAGGGTCAGGAGAAAGAAGTATAACCAGCAAGGACTGACAAAGCCAAGAAAAGAAAAGAAATCAACAAAGGCATTGAAAACAAGGGCAAAGTCAATAAGACTAAGGACCGATGGAAGGCGGGTTACTTAATACTTTAATTTCCCAAAACATTGCCTATTGGTTTAACAGTAAATAATATAGTGGTAATCTGAAAGCAAAATGACTGTTAGTTCCAACATTATTTCTAATCTTAAAACGTATCTCTACTAGAAGCTGCATGTTACATGTGATGCACATCACTGTTAGTTTAATTCACTTTAAAAAAGTTAAATATACATCACATCATAAAAATAATAATATATCTATATATGTAAAGGGCTAATATGCTAAGTGTCCCTCTGACTATCTGATTGGTCACTATGACACACACTGAACACCAGGGGCCAAATGCTCAATGCAGGAGCTGCCGTAACACATACTGGCCATTTACAAAAAAATAGCACTTCAAACCTGGTGCCCAAAAAGCAACACTCGGCTTCCCCCAAGTGGGACACAGGCCTTGCCAGCACCCCAACTGAAACTCCACCAAATCTCAGCTGATGCTCCTGAGACTGCATGGTGCAAACTATGGCCCACAGCCAAGCCCAGCCAGGAAATAGTGGCTGTGGGCACCAGGTAATGACATCACATAGCAACACCAGGCTTCCTCTCCCTAGCAATGATTAGCATCCTTGGAGTTTCTGGAGACCAGAAACACCACTTGCTCTATAGCCAGGTGCAAACATTTTACATTTTAATAAATTTCTGTGAATTGTTTTCATATGCCTCATCTCATTTGATCCTCACAGAAGTCCTGGTGTAAGTAGATAGGAGACTCGATGGAATCCTATTTTCTTTTCATTAGCCAAAAAAATGGAGATTTAGAACATTTAAAAACTTAACCTGACTGAAAAGAAGTAAGAAACGGTGGACCTTGAAAATGACTTCAGGTTTTCTCACTACAGAATATAGTCAAACACTGCTATACTTAAATATTTCACCCTTTGTTCTCCCTGTGAGATCTACAATAATAATCTGCTTTGTGTTAATATTTACTGTTACATTGCTGATAATTACCTGAAAGATAAGTTGGGATGCTTCACTAGGCTAGAAAAAGTTTAGCTAAATCAGAAAACAGGTCTAATTAAGCAAGTTTATCTGTATATATAAAGCTCTTGATGGTGCCAATTGCAATTCTATGTTTCCATCTGTCATTGTTGATCACGATTTTGGTTGACTATTCTAATACAGAGAAAGGGTGAATAGTGATATTAAAATATTTCTTCTAATTAATTCCTTTCAATGTGCACAAATTTGTGCACTGGGCTTCTAGTCTTATATAAAATGACTCCAAGTATTTTTCTTTTTTCCAAATAAAAGGAAATTAGACTTTAGTATTTTCACTAAACTATTAAAAATACATCTATTTTGTCTGTTAGTAATTTCAGTTTTTCTAATCTTTCCTCAAATCATCCAATTTATGAATTAAGCACTGTGCTTAGCCTATGGTTTTATTTTCCACTTAAACTCAATTCTTCCACAGTAATGTCACAGTGTTATATTTTAAATATATGTCACAGAAAAGTTCTTTTTTTCTAGACTCAGTCTAAACAAGCCATGCTAAAGATTCCTATATTGCAACAGTTTGTTTCAAAAATCTATTTCTTTCCCTTATTTTGGCCTACCATTGTTTAATCTAAAAGGAATAATAAATCAATTATGGTTATTTCCTATGTTTTCATTATTTCTATTTATGGTATGCTATATTGCTATCGTGTATATCATCTGTACTGTTTATCAAATACGATGCTTTTCTTCAAATGTAATGCATTTATATTCCTTTATCTTTAAATGTAATTTTTATTATGATGTTTAAAACACATATTCAAAATAAATGGTCTGCACTGTGGACTGGATTTTTTAAGTACTTTTCAGAATAAGATTACTGGCAGATTGTGAATTTGCTCAAATACCCAAATTCCCACTTTCTCTTTAAATACTCTCATAGCCTAGACAGACATGAAGCCAGAACAACACATCAAATTCTGCACAGCCTCTTGGTAAATAGTAATAATAACCACCATTTTTGGAAGCCACTATGTGCCAGACAATGGGCTAGGACTTCACTTACATGAGTAAGTTGTTTTTATTTAAATTTCCCTACTTCTTAAAAGGAAGAGTGATATTATTCTTTTTACAGAAAAGGTAGCTGAAGCTCAAAAAGGCTAACATTGTGGTTGATAGCACCATGAGTAATTGGTGGAACTTATATTCAACTTAGCTTTGCTAAAATTCAGAATCCATGCTTTCTATTATCCACACACCCTTTCCTACAAAAAAAAAATCATCATAATATTTGAGAAATAGTTCTAAATACCCAATGTAAATATACTCAAAATTCACAATTTTAAATGACCAAGTTATATGATACCAAAACAGAAATTATTATCAACCTAAATTTACTTAAGTAAACACTTCTAAATAAGTTGTATTAAAACGTGTGTAGTTCATCAGACCTTCAAAGATGTAATTTAAATATTTGAACAATTTTGTAAAATTATTTATTTAAAATCAAGCACTTTGTGATCCAATTGAGTAGATATTTTCATTATGCTTGCTGTAACTTATCTTTTCTATAAAATGAGATTACAAAGCTGCTTAACAGTATCTGTATCTTACTATAATCTGCATGATGTTCTTCTCAATGTTGGCACTCAATTAGTAATTAATAATAAAGGGGTTTATACAAAAGAAATAACAGAGAGAAATAACTAGCATCCAAATAGAAGCATGCAGCAGAAAATTAGTTCATGAGAATGGTTCAAGAAAAAAGAAAAAAAGATGGGGGCAGGGTGGTATACATGGGTGGTATCAATTGAAGTGCCCAAAATATCATTGAAAATTCCAAAACAATATTCTAGATCACCCCAAGATGTAGTTTTCAATGAAAATAATCAATTTTATTATTTTTAAAATATCCTTACTTACAGGAAGGTATTTTGCACATCATCAATTCTAAGACTCACTTCTTTCATATTTTACCATTTCTCAAGTTAGATATATCTCACACCTAATGTATATCATAATTGTCAACATTTTTTGTTAGTGATACATAAAAAAATGATACATTTACAATGGGTTGTGTGGTAGCCAGTATCCAAGATGTTTCCCAATGACCCCCACTTCCCAGCAGTCACAGCCTTGTGTATCCCCTCAAACATTGTGCAGGGGTGTGCCATATAACCAATAGAATATGACAGAAATCGGAATATGTCATCCAAGATGAGGTTATAAAAGACACCAAGGTTTTGTCTTGGTTTCCCTCACATCAACTCACTTTGGGCTTTGGGGGAAGTTAGCTGCTATGTCGTGAACAATGCTGTGGACAGCTCACGAGGAAAGAAATGGAGATATTTTGTTAACAGCCAGTGAGGAACTGAAGCTTCTCACCAACAACCCCATGAGTCAGCCTTCCACCCCTGGCCAAACATCAGGTGACTGCAACCTGGCTGACACCTTGACTGCCACCTCATGAGAGACTCTGAACCAGAACGGCCTACAGATTCCTGACTCTCAGAAACTGTGTGCAATAATAAATGTTTGCTGTTTTAATCTGCTAATTTTGAAAATAACTTATTATTCAGCAACACATAACTAATGTAGATTCAACAAAATAGAATAAAAGAGGACTTGTGAGAAGAATTTGTCTAAAAAACTCTTTTAAAGTATGGAAAGTCTACTCCCCACCATCACCAAAGAGAGCTGAGAGGATCTAGAGGTGCCTGTGCCTTGTTTCAAATCCATGAAAGAGGCTTTAAGAGTACTTGTCCGAGAGGATAATATGCGATCGCTCTAGTTGAGTATACACTGACCCGGAGGCTGACTTCCACCTGAAGAAGCAAATAAGCAAGAAATCACAGTTGGCAGGAAAAAAGGAGCAGTGACCACCTTAGCTTGACTTCAAGACCCCGAGTTTTTCAGGCCAAAGAACATGTAGATAAGTCCCCAAGGTGTAAATGTATTCCAGAGGTGGGCCACCTGAAAAGAAAGTGGCCTGCAGACTTTCAAATTTGGCAAGAAGACCACCTGGAAGAGTAAGAGGGCTCAGCAAAGTGAGCTGTATGGAATAGATCACCAGAAAACCAGGGCTGAGCAAGGCATGTGCCCTTGACCAGAATTGAACCCGGGACTCTTCAGTCCATAGGCCAATGCTCTATCCATGAAGCCAAACCATCTTTAAAATTATTAAATTTTCATACCACATTTGCACCTGATAAATTCCAATATCCACAGTTTTAGCTGGTCTGATTCTGTAGTTTGATATTTTATGGTTCCTTGTTCTTAGTTCTGCACATGTTTTATGATTTTTATTATCTGTTCATATGCATAGGAATTTTATCTGTGGGACTTCACTGAGTTTATAATTATTTCCTCCAAAGAAATTTGCCTTTGATTTTGCTTGGAGCCTAGGAATACCCAAACCCTGAGGGAACTTTAGCTTTTAACTGAAGGTTTTTCAATCCCTAATAGCAAGGATTTGGGCAAAAATATCAATTGAGGGCAGGCTTCATGGAGACTTCTCAAGAAACACATTCAAACAAATTTGAAAGTCTACAGGCCACTTCCTGTTTCACACAGAGCCAAGGCAGAGGCAAGCAAGAATATCTACATAATTCCCCAGGAAGCAAAAATCCTTCTGATTTACCCACTAAGGTAGTGGAGAATCTAGCTTTATGGATCAATCTTCCACCTTGTACAAACCCCAAGACAGTTTTCCTATGCCCTTTTCAGAGGTCATTAAAATAATTTTATCTCTTGTCCTCCTGATTCATGCCTTTTTGTTATTTCTCCAGTAATCTCCCCTATTTTCTTACAGGTTATCTAAACATTAATTTTAAATTTTTTCTAGGAATTATAGATGTTCTTTACAAGAAAGGTTACTCCAGACATCTGTTATGCCATATTATCAGAAATAGAAGTCCCCAAATCTCTAAATAGTGATATTTCTGGCACCTCTGCACAATGCCAGGCAGTGTTGAAGGGACTGTTCTCACTGAACTAAAATATCAGCCACCAAGCACCCTCCTTTTCTATTTTTGCATGGGGATGGCCTTTCTTCTGAACATAGTGCAGCCCAGTATTGAGGAGGTGATAGATAGATGATTAAACTTTC
The DNA here is from genome assembly GCA_004026805.1 of Lasiurus borealis. NCBI lineage: Eukaryota > Metazoa > Chordata > Mammalia > Chiroptera > Vespertilionidae > Lasiurus > Lasiurus borealis. The sequence continues at coordinate 30,553 of PVJN01017691.1, forward strand.
CCTCATTTTTTCACTTACAGTTATGACTTGGTTCTCTGCCATGAACAAAAAAGAAAAAGTGTTATGCTTTTTCAAAAATAGAAATGGCACATTTATCAGAATCCTTCTACAACATAAAACTAAGGAATTATTTTTTAATAATGTGGCAAAATTTTTTACACAAATTATCCTCACAAATATTCTTCATGTAGACGGTATATTCATAGTAGTCAGAATGCAGCCCAATGCTAGTATTTCTGTATTAAATGATAACAATGTGCATCATTGTTATCTCCAAATAGACTGTGGCTCCTTTTTCATTTTCAAGATGCAAATTATGCCATCCATTGAATTTATTGCATAAATTAAATAGCATTTACCAAGGTTTTGGTGGTTTTTAATTTTGCTTTTGTTTTCAGCTTTGGAAGACTTCTGAGGAGGGAATCACTATCTATGAATAATAATATTATCATTCAATAAGGATTTAAAAAACTGCTTGCTTCCATTTTGTATATTACCAGTCCCTTTTTTTTTTGGCAACATTATCTGGGCCTGCCACTTGCTCCTCAGCACAATTGAACACATAATTACTATGTAAATTTGGATTTCCACATGCTTCCAGAGGAACATAGATCATTTGGTATTGGAGATTTCAAAGCATTAATCATTTGGAATATGATACATTTGACTTAATCTGAAAAATAAAGATAATTCTTATCTGCCTTGCAGGGTTTAGTGTTAGGATTAATTACTTAATTTTGGATAAGCAATTTGAGCATAAAGAACATTACATAAATAAAGGTATGTCTTAATATTATTAAACAGAAATTATTGAGCCATCTGCAAAGAAGCATAGAGTCTATTATTATTGCTATTTTTATTCTTAGATTATTTCTCTATATAAAACCTTAAGCGACCCGTCAACCGATCGACCAGTTGCTATGATGCACACTGAACAGCTATTACTCAGAGACTCCTGAGACCCAGGGGTTGCATAGGGCAGGGCCGACTGGAAAGCAAGGCGGTCCTTAAGTCCTGAAACTCCACCCCTCCCAAGCTCAACGGAGAGGCTTTTGCAGTATTGCAGGTCTTGTATCATAAGGCTGAATCCAACACAGAAATTCTCCTGGCATAGTGAAAATGCAGAAACAAAGGAAGAAATCACAAACAAAAGAAATGGAGGAAAACTAACGACCAGATATAGAGTTCAAAACCACAGTTATAAGATTTTTCAAGATTTCCTAGAAAAGATGGATAAATTTAGTGAGATCCAAGAGGAATGAAAAAGGACCAACTAGAAATTAAACATGCACTGACTGAAATAAAAAATATTATACAGAGACCTAACAGCAGACTAGAGAAAGGCAAGAATCAAGTCAAAAATTTGAAATATAAAGAATCAGAAAACACTCAACTGGAAAAGCAAGAAGAAAAAAGAATCCAAAAATGTGAAGATAATATAAGGAGCCTCTAGGACAACTTCAAGTGTACCAATATCAGAATTGTGGGGGTGCCAAAAGGAGAGAGAGAGCAAGATACTGAAACTTATTTAAAGAAATAATGACTGAAAACTTCCCCCACTTGGTGAAAGAAATAGACTTACAAGTCCAGGAAGCACACAGAAACCCAAATAAAAGGAATCCAAAGAGGACCACACCAAGACACATCATAATTAAAATACCAAGAGCAAAAGAGAAAGCAAGAATATTGAAAGCAGCAAGAGAAAAACAGTTCATTACCTACAAAGCAGCACCCATACGATTGTCAGCTGATTTCTCAACAGAAACTATGCAGGCCAGATGGGAGTGGCAAGAAATATTCAACGTAATGAATAGCAAGAACCTACAACCAAGAATACTCTATCCAGCAAAGCTATCATTCAGAATTGAAAGGCAGATAAATAACTTCACAGATAAGAAAAAGCTAAAGGAGTTCATCAATACCAAAACAGTATTATATGAAATTCGGAAAGGTACTCTTTAAGAAGAGGAAGAAGAAAAAGGTAAAAGATAAAAAATTATGAATAACAAATACATATCTATCAACAAGTGAATTAAAAATTAAGTGAATTAAAAATTTGATGAACAGAGTAAACTGGTGAATGTAATAGAATCAGGAGCACAGAAAGGGTGTGGACTTAGAATTCTCAGGTGGAAAGGGGTGAGAGGATGTACAGGAAGAGACTGGACAAAAATCATACACCTATGGATGAGGTCAACAGGAGGGAGATAGGGGTAGAGGAAAGGGTGGGAGCTGGGTGGAGGGGAGCTATGAAGGGGGGAAGAGAAACAAATGTAATAATCTGAACAATAAAGATTTAATTTAAAAAAAAGAAATAATTCTTGATTGAAAATCAACATTCAGTAAAAAGAGAGAAAAGAATAAAACAAACATAAAACTGATCTCTATTATTAAAAGTTTCATTGACTCCTCATTTTCAATAGGACAAGGTATGAATTTATCAGCATATTGCTAAGACTTTATCTTTTTGTACTGTCTCATTCTCAAACTTCAATTATTCTTTCATTCAACAGATGCTTGTCAAACAGTTATTTATTGAGCATTTACTATGTACCAGTCCCTTTGTTAAGTGCTAGAAATACAACAGGAAGAGGAAAAAAGACGGAGAATTCCTGAAAACACAAAACAAATGGTTAATCATGTACACAGTATAGTTGTGTCAGGGTCTACCAGAGTTCTTACAGGATTCAATAAAGGCATATAATAGAAAACCTAATCTGATGGGCAGAAAAACTGTTCTTACAAAAGTGTCGTTTAAACTAAGACATGAAGAAAATAAATTACCCAGGCAAAGTTGCAGATGCATTAAGAGGCACAGTTTGTGGGAAGGCTCTGAAGGGACAGGCACCGTGTACAGCAGAGGAAAAGAAAGTGGCTGAAAACGAGGTTACAAAAGTGTGCAAGGGCCTACATAGAGAAATCTTGAACACAAATGTAGCACCCTATCCTAAAAGCAATAAAAAAAAAAACAACATTTGAAGCAGTAGTGTGAAATAGTTATGTGTGCTTTTTATTTATTGATTTTAGAGACAGAGAGGAAGGGAGAGAGGGACAGAGGAAAAAAGCATTAATTTGTTATTTCACCTATCTAGACATTCATTGATTGATTCCTATATGTGCCCTGACTAGAGATCAAACCTGCAGTCTTGGCATATGAGGGCATATGGGAACCATGCTCTAACCAAATAAGCTACCCAGGCACGGTTCACATGTCTGCTTTTTAAAAATCATTCCAACTGTTGTATAAAGAAAAAATATGACAAACAGGAATAAAAGCCAGGCCATTGATGTTAAAAGGCTAAAATATTTTTGAAATAGCTTAGAATAGAAAGGGCTTTAGGAAGAAAAGAAAGGAGGAAGACAAAAAAGGGAGGAAGGAAAGGAGAATGGAAAAGAAAGAAAAAAGAAAGCTCTTAATTTCAAAAGTCAGTTGACAATCTAGAAAAGTAATTTCTATCATGTTAGGCAAAGAGCTAATCCCATAATATATACAGTTTCTACAATTCAATAAAAGATTAACATCTCAATTTTTTAAATGAATAAATGATGAATAACACTTTACAGAAAGGGGGATGCAAATGTTAAAAACATAAATATGTTCATAATAAGAGAATTAAAATAACACTATTTTCAGATACTTTTCACTTATAATTTGGGCAACATTGAGGTCCCAAATTAATTCTACTTGGGGAAGATAAAATAAACAGGGTTTCTGCTCAAAACTTTATATTCTGGTCACTGAAATTTTCATTCCATTCTCACATAAAAGACATATAAAAACCCTGTAGTAAGTCAACTCATGAACTTAGAGGTTACCATTTTGGTTTCTGGTCAGGGTCCTGGGTTGGGGGCTCAATCCCCAGTGGGTATATGCAGGAGGCAGCTGATCAATGTTTCTCTCTCACCAATGTTTCTATCTCTCCATTTCTTCCCCTCTCTCTAAAATTATTTTTTTTAACATTTTTTAAACCTGTAGTAAAGAAACTTTCTTTAATTTGGCTTAACCCAATTTTGTGGATTCTTCCTACAGCAAACCCTAAATTGGGATGTTGGGATGCAGGAAGCTTATTGAAGATTGGTTGTCTTCTCTGGGAGTCGGGGTTGATAACAGCAAGTGCTGCTAGAGAACTGCACTCACTATTGCAGTGCGGATGACAGAAGAGCACAGGCCAAGTGAGGGCCCTTAACCCTTACACAAAGAAATGCATAATTACCTTAATGAGCATCAAGGACAGACTGACCTGACTCACAGGGATTGATGAATATGGCAAAACATAGAATTCTTCGGAAAAAGATAAATGGACAGCCAATAAGAATAATAAATCAGTCCTTCCAAAATTCTGATTCCATGTCAGATTTGTAGACCTGAGCCAATTCCCAGACCAATTTGGATTTTAATGTACCATTCTGCATTTGAAATATTGAACCCACCTATATGCACTAACTGAAAGAGATTATATCTGTATTTGGAAGGATTATAAAGTACAATGGAAAGTCTATATAGTGGTAATTCCCCAATATTTCCCCCCAAAGGATTGTATAAATTTACTCAGTAAATGACACACTGGAAAAAGAGAATACCCACATCTTTTGAGACTGTTGTATATGGATACTTTCATTCAACTGGTACTTTTAAAGTGCCATCATGGAGATGAGGTAGTAAATGGAGTCCTGGCTAAGTTTGTCTCATGGTTTGCATTCACATTAGACAGACAAAAATATTGATTCACCATTTTGACCAAGAGCTATAATCCTCTAACTCCTTATTATAATGTAGGCGCCTAGATCATCTGAACATTCTACAGAGCATCATCTTAATTTACTACCCTGATGATGTCATATACATTCAGACCTGATTAGCAAGAAGTGACAAGCATTCTGAGTGCCATGGTAAGCCTCATGAGCTTCAGAAGATGAGAGATAAGCCCTGCAGAGATTCAAGGGTCTGTCTCATCAGTAAAAATTTTAAGGGTCCAATTGTCTCAGTCATGCTCAACCATCCTCTTCAAATTAAAGAGCAAGTTATCCAATTCATATGTCTTGCCACTAAGAGAGAAACACAACACTTACAGGCCAATTTGGGATTTCAATGCACCATTCTGCATTTGAAATATAGCATCCACTTATTTATTGGATGATGAAAACGACTGCTAGATTTGATCTGGTCCCAGAGCACTTTTGAGCCTAACTTTTTTCTGTTTCCTATCCTTGACTCCTTCACCCCCCTCTCTCCTGAAAGCATTCCCACAATAAATCACTAACATAAGGAACCCCATCTTATTCACCTCTACCTACTATTATCATCCCTTTGTTCCAGAGAAGAAAATTGAGGATTAAGATGGATAATAAAATTAAGGATTAGTTGAGGATAAAACACTTAGAACAGGTTGGTGTGACATTAAATGTTCAATATGTATAGTGATCTGGAAATAAGATAAACAGAGAGTGAGAATAATAATAAACCAAGTAACATTCTAAAATGTTGTCTACCTAACCCTAAGAAATAAATCTCAGTACTTAAGAAGGATTACCTTTGAAATGAAACTGTGCTTCAAAATTAAATTTACCTTCCCTGAAGAGGCAAAGGTTTACACCCATTTATTGAACACATAATACATCATGTTAATCACTCATCTATCCCTTGTAATAATCAGTAGCTTAAAATAACAAACATTTTGTGTTGCTTATTACTCTGTAAATCAACAGTTTGTGCTGAGTTCAGCTACTTTGTTCTTCTGCTGGCTCACATGAAATACAAATATTTGACTGGTATCTCAGTCATTTGGGCTGTTATAACAAAATTCCATAGGATGGTTGACATGAACAACAAACATGTACTTCATACAGTTCTGAAGGCTGAAAATCCAAGATCAAGATGCCAGCAAATATGCTGTCTGGTCATAGTTTGCTTCGTGATTCACAGATGGGATGTTTTCTCAATGTGTCCCCAAATGGTACAAATAGCAAGTGATTTCTCTGGGACCTCTTTTATAAGGGCACAAATCCCATCATGAGGGCTCCACCCTCATGACCTAATCACCTTTCAAAGGCCCCACTTTCAAATGCCATCACACTGGGCATTAGAATTTAATATGAATTTTGGGGAGACATCAACATTCAGTCTATAGCAACTGATTTGGATAAGCTAATATGGCCTCCCTCCCATGTCTAATGCTTGGTGTGTGCTGTCAGTTAGGCCTCTCTTTCCACCTGGTCCCTCAAGAAACCTTTTTTCACATGGAAGTCAAGGAATTTCAAGAGGATAAGAACAAAAACTCAAGGCCTCTTATAGAAGCACTGCATCATCATGTTAGTCACATTTTATTAGTCAGAATAAGTTTGAAAGCCAGCCAAGACTCAAATGAAAGTGGGTTGGATGGATGAATGGAGGAGAACAGACTTCATCTATTAATGGAAGGAATGACAAATCATGTTATAAAGCAGCATAAATACAGGGATGGGAAGAATTGATTTGGCTTTGTAAATAACCATCTACTCCAGGCTATATATGTAGCTACTAAAGGCTGAGTGCACAAATTCATGCACTGGTGGGGTCCAGCCAGCTCAACTCAATCAAAGCACTTTTTGGCCCCAGAAATTCCACTAGACTATACTTATGTTTTAATCAAATTGACCACTTTTTATATTAATCACTTTAAAAGTAAAAAACAAACTCATAAATAGAGCTTTTTGAACAAAGAAAGATGTGGCACTACTTATATATCCCATTTTACCATCTGTAGTCCAGGGTCAAAATATTCTCACAATATAGGCCCTCTTTGATCAGGATGAATGGCTGATAGAATTTAGGTATTAATAACTACTAGACCATGACTGGGCTGGGCTGGGCTGGGCCCAGTGCCCAGGCTCCAATTTAACAGAGCATTGAAGGAGTAAGATTGATCCTTGGTATCAACTAAATTAGTGTTTTTCAAACTGAAATTCATGACACATTACTGAACAGTGAAATCTATTTAGGGAGCTACCACTAGCATTCCTGGAATGAAATCCAATGAATTACAATAGATAGAAACTATCTGTATTGTTACCATGGCACCCGTAAGCTTTGACTAGAGCTCAAGTGTTTAAAAATGTAGCCTCAGTAGTTCCTTCAACAAGAAAAGGCAACCTCTTCACTAGTCCCCTCTGTTCCACCTGTTACTTTACCTAGAGGCTCAATGCTCATTGGGTTCTGATGATTATTGGTATTATTGGTTAATAGTATTTATTTGGTTATGATCTTACTAAGTTGAACCAAATTCAATTAATATTAGAAACAAAGCCTTCTTAAGCCAGTGCAACATTGTCTAAGAGTTATTGGCATTTTAAATCACATTGCAGTCAATGTCTAACCTCAAACAGTGAAAAGGTTTATACAAATTATTGTTCTAAGGGAGATAATCACAAGATTCCTATATAAAAGCATAACCCAATTTTTATTTTTATTTACTTTCAAGATGAAATAATCTCACAGAAAATTTTAAGAAATGTTCTATTCAAGTTGAGGACTGAGATAGTTTATCAGGCTCTTCTATCATCTAGAGATAGATACAAAATAATGCCCTGGAGTTTGTACTTCTGGCAATCTCCATCATTTTGAACAAAACTGGACCCTGGATAAATTAAGGGCTCTGGGTAACACCTAGATGGCCAAAATGAAAATCTAGCTGCTAAAATCCTTTCAGTGTTATTAATATTGAATTTATGTGCTTTATTGACTTCCCAATCATAGCACTTCTGAGGCGAAAAATTACTAAAAGAAGTTGCAGTTAGAAGAAAGCATAGTGATAGCAACAGAAATGGCAGCTAACACCAAGGAGACAGAATTGAACCTCACAACACCCTGCTTGGCCCCAGAGGATGACTGGTTAGCCAAAGATGGGTAAGATTCCTCAGGGGAGGAACAACTACAACAGGCACAGTCGCAGAGGAGCCATCAGGAGAGAACTTGGGGGTCAACAGAGGTGGGGCACAGACCCTCACCCCCCAACCTTGTAAGGGCTTGAACCCTCACCCCTTCTGAGGGAGGTCTACTGCTTTGATGGCTGCTTCACTTCCCATGCCCAGCAAAAATTGGGACCCAGGTAACAGACAAAGACTTGGCCCAGCTCAGATCAGGACCCAGGCAACAGAGACTTGGCCGACAGCAGCTGCCCTATATCTAAATCCAGCCCAGCACCAGGAATGCTCAGGGCCTATTCAAGAATGCAAATAATCCTTTCCACTAATATTTACAGCGTAATCTAAGATTGTTGGTAGAGTATTAAACTTGACAGTAAAAGAGTAATCAAGCTTTCAGATTCATTTAAATTGACTAATTGAAATAAATGAATTCAAGAAAATTTAATTGTACTGGACAAAAAGCTGTTTCTAAAGTATTAACTAAAATGTCTATTGGTAGTTCATCTCATAGTAAAATTGCTTAAAATGCAAGGAACATAAAGCAGTTATATTTATGTGCAAAAAAATTAAAATTTAAAGTTATCAAGATTGCATTAAAAAATTTACAAGTCTCCATTAATCAAAAAGGAAGGATAGTAGGATAATATCATGTAAGGAAAAATATCCTGTAGGTAAATTATATCTAGAAAAATTTTACTTTAGAAAATTAATTTTCATTTGTAATGCTAACAGCAAGATACTCATGAAAAACACACATGGTGGCAAAATAAGCCAAATCATTTGGACAAAAATAAAAAGGACCCCAAATCAATTTTACAGAAAAGGCTCCTTTATTAACTTTAACTCCTTTATTCTTTTGGTCAAGAATATGTTTATATGCTTTCAGAAAACAACTCTAAGACCAAGTGGACTCCTGCAACAGAGAGGAATTGACAGGTCTGCTCCAACTAGGAAGACAAGAGGAGAAACAGTCCAGAGATGGGAGATGCTGAGGATGCCTTGCCATGCTAGCAGTCAGCAGCTATGTGTCCCTACAGGATGCCTAGGCCCAAACCAGAGAGGGTGGGACCTGCATTGCTACCATCTGTCCACCACCCAGATACCATTGCTGGTGTGTGCACATAAGGAACTGTTCGACATTGAAACTGTGACTCAGAACTGTTGGACATTGAAATTGGGACGCAAACATTTTTGCTCTTATAGGTTTATTTCTAGTCTGCAGAGGCAAGATGTTTTTAAAGAAAAGAATCAGGAGAGGGAAAAAACAGATTAGAAGCAAAGAAGCATTGAACAGACTGTCATACTACAGCAGGAAGATAGGGAAGGTTAGGAATGGGGCTGTAAGAAATCAACCGAAGGACTTGTATGCATGTATATAAGCATAACCAATGGATACAAGACCCTGGGGGTGGGGGACAGGTAAGGGCGTGTACTGAGGGGTAGGGAAAGCTGGGGGGAGGTCAATGGGGGGGGGGAGAGGAAAGGAGACATATGTACTACTATTTGTAATACTTTAAACAATAAAAAAGGGGGGAAAAAAGAAATGGCAGCTAACAACCGAGTTAAGAGAGAGGAAAACTACTAAAACTCTGATAAGAAGACATCAAAAGTATTCCAATTTGTGGTCATTTTGTATAAGCACCAATGTAGCCTTTTCTGGTGACATTTTAAATTGTT